>PVKM010047810.1:0-11355 GCA_004027735.1 Carollia perspicillata
CATGTTATAAGGTAAGAGAAATATTTAATTACTTTCGCACAAGAACGAGCTTATTATACTAAACAGATTCAACCAAATAATATCAAGTGCAGTAAAACAATGGAATAAGGATGACTTTTCCTGTTAGAAAATATGAAGTAACCATGCCTGTGCATTATTTTTATCATGACAATAACTTGTGTCAAATTTCTTTTCAGAGTGTATACTGTACATAACACGTTATAGCTTCTTTGCTTTGCTTCTGAAAATATAACTCATTCACTGCCTTACATTTTATTTTTTGCAGTGAGGAACCTAACTGATTCGTGAAGCTTCAGATCTAGAGGAAAATTTTCTGCACCAGTGAAGCTTGAAGGCTTTCGAAGCTCTGATGGGTTCAGGCTTTATGTCCACGGTCACGACGTCACGGTGCGGACGGCCCGCATTCTCCCACACAGGAATGTCAGACCAGGCGGAGGCAGCGTTCGGGTCGAGTTTTGCCCCAAGAATTCTCCTCTTGTGATTTTCTCTAGCTTCACACATTTCAAATTGAAAGTCCACTCAGCTATTAACGAAGCTGCATGTAGCTGCCCACAAATCATCCACTTTAAGTTTTAACTTTTTAATTTTATTTTTTGGTCTTTTTAATGAAAAACATTCTTTAAACAGAAATCTCCCGTGAGACAGTTAACTTCACAGTTCCTGAAGGCACTGTGGGTCCACTGAGCAACAGATGTGGCCATTCTAAAAAAAGGGGGATGGAGAAAAGCACAGTATGAATTTTTTAAGCCATTAGTAAATATTCACACTTATTGATCGGTGCACACAAACATAACTCTATGGTTTATTTATTATTTCTGCATGATTGGAAGCTCAATGGCCCAGTCACTCTCCGTGTTGTACTGTTGCAGAACTATCTATGTTCAGTTATTTGTGGCAGATTATAGGCTAGCTTTCTGTACCCCATGGCACCGTCTCAGATCACATTGATCCTTTTGTTTATTTGTTCACAAAGTAGGGAAGGGGCACATAGATACACTGAACAATACAGAACACATGGTCACCACTGTCACAGGGCTGGACTTACAGGGTTTTGAGTGAGGAGAAAACTAATAGGTACCAAACAAACACACAATAAAAAATTATGAAAAGTGCTGGAAAAGACTGGTGACTTACATAGGGTAGTGAGGGGAGACGTCCCTGTAAAAGTGATATTTAAACCAAGACTTCAAGACACGCACGTGAAAAGGCAGACTGAAAGCACACGGACTAGAAAGAGTAAAGGCGGGGACGTGAAAAGAGTTCTGGGTAGTTAAGAACTGAAAAAGCTCTGGATGAGTATTTTAATTGGTGAAGAAAACAGGGCAGAAATGAAGGAGGAAAAACAGGCAAGTAAGGGCCAAATGTGCACAATTAGTTTTTAGAACAAAAATACAAAAGCAATATGAGGAGAGACCCCCCACAACTGGAATTATGTTCTGGGGGGCAGGCCCCCTGTAGCACAGGCTTCCCCTGCTAGGTGAGTGTTCCAGGAGCCCATCTGTACCAGTGTGCCAGCTGGTGTTGAGGGGCTGTGTTTGAATTCAGTAAATTTTTTTGAAGACTCTTTCAATGTGTTTGCGCATTTCATGATGGGTGATTTACGAGTGCACCTGCCCACATTGTGCTGAGTGTTCAGCAGTTTTTGACCGAAACAGCATGACCTAACTGCCCCACCCTTCCCTATTCATCCGATCTCACCCAGAGCAACATTATTTTTGGTTTCCCAGCATAAGAGAAGTCCTCAAAGGGAAACATTTTGCCAATGTGGAAGAGGCAAAACAAAAAATGACAGAAACACTAACTGGCATCAAAATCCACAAGTTCCAGAACTGTTTTGAGCAGTGGAAAAATCATCTCAATAGGGGTACTGCATCAAATGGAGAGTACTTTGAAGGTGACTTGAAGTTTAAATATGTAAGAATACACAATTAAAAAAAAATAAATTCTTTTATTTGGGTCTACTGTCATATAGTGTATTACAAAACAGAAAAATTTTCTTATCTACTTATCTTCAGTTTTTTATTTAATGTTTTTTCAATTATAGTTTACAAACAAATATTGTCTTAGTTTCACGTGTACAACCCAGTGCTCAGACATTAAGTAACCTACACAGTGATCATCTAGATAACTCTCACGCCAACGTGGCACCGTGCACAGTTATTACAGTATTATTGACCATGACCCCTATGCTGCACCACACCCCCCGGGCTGTTTTGTAACTGCCAATTTGTGCTTCTTAATCCCTTCCCTTCTCTCACCCAGCCCCCTCCCTCCCCTCCCACGTGGCAACTGTCAGTCTGTTGTGTGTATCTATGAGTCTGTTTCTGTTTTGTGTCCTTTGTTCTTTGGATTCCACCTATAAATGGAATCGTATGGTAATTGTCTTTCTCTGTCTGATATGTTTCATTTAGCATTATACTTTCTAGGTCCATCTATGTGGCCACAGATGGAAACATTTCATTCTTTTATATGGCCATCAACAGACAAGGGGATAAAGTAGTTGTGGTACATATACACAATGGAATCACATCTTATTCTTTCAATTTCTTGCACACGTAATGGTGGTTGGTACCGTCACTTCCACTGTAAGATGATAACATCCCCTTACTGCTTGAGCACGTGCTGCCAGACACTTTGCCAGGCATGTGAACACACTGTCAACCTCACCGTGTCCCCAGTAGGTTCACTATTCAGAGTCAAACTTTTTAGATTCAGAAACTGAGGTTTAGAAAATCACACAGCTAATAAATAGTATACCTGAAATTAAAATTCAGGTTAGCCTGACCCTAAAACTCATCCTCTATTTGATATTTTATTGCAATAATTGACTTTAGATCATTGAAAATGTATTACACTTAATATGATAAAATCCAAAGTGTCTATTCCTATAAGATAAAACTCAAAAAAGATTTTGATACTTTAGTCTTTGTTGAAGCACACCAAATGAAAGATCCAGTCTATATCCAAGATTGTCCATTTAGCCTCATCAGCTTCCCTTATAACTTTTTATTGTATTTTTTCCATTACCATTTAGTCCCTTTACACCCCTCCCCCCACAATCATCACACCATTATCCATGTCCATGAGTCCTTTTCCCTTTCTGCTCAATCATTCCATCCCCTACCCGCCCCCCTCCTTAGCTGTCATCCTGCTCTCCATCTAGGAGAATGCTATTAAGCAGAGCTCTTGCTCTGACAGCAAGAGACGGTCTCAACCATCTCTTGGGTCTCAGGTGGCATTATAAAGCTTTGTCATCATGCTCAGAGGCAGAGAGATTTGATCATAACCTAACTACATGCTCTTTCCTGACCCACTGACCCAGTGAATTTAGGGTATACCAGTGCCTGAGAGTATCAGTTCCTCAAACTGTATGGCTGTAGAATGTAAGGGGACTTTCTGGAGCCTTTCTCCGCTGAGCACATAAAACTAGCACTGGAACCGGTGGGAGAGATACCATTAGTGTGGCTGCCGTGAGCATGTTTTCAGAAAGGGGCTGTCTACCAGTCATTCTCTATCTTACAGGAAAGTCTGTCTCATTCTATGTTAACATGTTCTGCTGTAAGAAGACAAATACTCTACAAACCATACTGTGCATATATAAAATATATTAAAGATTCTAATAAAATATCCCTTGAGGTTCTGGTTTCAGTAATGGCATAGCTGCTTATAGAAGACTAATCCTACAGGTAACTATAAAGTCTAGATGAAATATAAAAAGAACTATTTGAAGCAATGGAGAGTGACCAAAAGCAGACAGATACAGGGGGGTTCCAATCACTGAAAGAAGGGAAAAGTAGTGTGTGAGATTTATTCTTACTTGGCATTTCCCCTGAGGGCACCCCCCAGACTGTGTGCTGTAGGATAACTGTAATTCTAGCAGACAGCCACCATCTGACAGGCTTCTGCCATAGAGAACAATTTTTAGGGCTGTTTGAGTAGCTGGAAATTCAAGAGGAAATATCTAGAGACAAGAGAGTGAGTCCACATAAAAACTTCCTTCAAACCTTTAGCTGATTTGAATTGCAGGGAAGACTAAATAAACAATCAGCTTGAAGGCTGAAAGATCTGAGCAGAAATTTCAGGGGCTACTCACTGAGTATAGCAGTGTTTAAAGATCTGTGCCCTGCCAAGTTAGAAGGACAGATGAACAAGTCTGACTTTCCAATGAAAGCCCAAAAGGGCCATGATTAGGGGCAAAACAATGTCTCAAGATTAAAAGATTCAATCTAGAACAAGGGTAAATCTGGATTAGATCTACTTAAGCAGTGTAAAGCCAAGCCTCCTTAAATGCAAGGTGACTAGCCAGTAGCTTGCAACCTGCTATAACAAAAATACTCTTCAGAGGAAGCTAATAGAACATAGGCTCTATGCCACAAATCATCCATGATCTCCAGTAAATCAGAACAATGATTAGATATGTAAAAAAGGATAGGAAAGGTGACTCCTAATCAAGAGAAAAAGTAGCAAATGGAAATGACTCAAAGGTAATCCAGATGGTGTAATTAGCAGATGAAGACTGGAAAGTACCTATTATAAATATGTTTAAAGATACAAATAAAGATGGTTATAATGAAAATAATATGCTAAATCTCAGCAAAGAAATGAAACTATGGACAGAATTAAATGGGAATTTTGAAACTTTAAAAGGAAATGTCTGAAATAAGAAACTCACTGGATTGGTTTAACACGTTAGAGGTGAGAAAAGGAACAGTCATCAAATTTGAAGACAAAACAATAGAAATTATCCAATCCTTAGGACAAAGAGAAAATATTGAAATAAAAATAGAGTGTCAGTGATCATCAGGATACTATTTACTGTATCAGATATATGTAGTTGGAGTCCCAGGAGAATAAAAGAGAGAAAATGTGGCAGATTAAAGTTTCGAAGAAAAAATGGTCAGATTTTTCTCAAATTTGGAGAAAGAACATCAATTTAGATACTGAAAAAATCCAGAAAACACCAAAGACAATAAAGACTAAACCAAAAAAAAAAATCACACCTGAATGGATCATAGTCAGACTTCTAAAATCCAAAGACAGAGGCAATTGTGAAATTATGAAGTTGTGAAATGAGGTTGAGGAAAGGAAGGAAGTATTGCATACTGGGAAAAAATGCAAATGGCAGCTGAAGGCTCAACAGCAAATATAGACACTAGGAAACAATAGAATGTCACCTTTAAAGCTCTGGAAACAAACCTTCAATCCTGAAGTCTAAATTTAGTAAAAATATATTCAGAAATAAGACCATTTTTAGATAAGTATAAGTTGAGAGAATTTGTTACCAGTATCTGCAAGATGGAAAATGCTAAAGAAAGCTATTCCAGCTAAAGGGAAATGATATCAGATGGAGATTCATACATATGAGAAGAAATTAAAAGCACCAGAAATGTGAATATATATAATATATAGCAAAACTTCCCCCTTAATTTTACTAACTTATATTTGACTATTTAAAGTAAAAATACTAACATGGAATTTTAGAGTTTACAGTGTACATAATTGTAAGCCTACAGGGATAGAATTATATTCTGAAGTTCTTACATTTTAGATGAAGTAGTATAATATTAAATATTATTATATTGTAATAAATTAATATATTGTAATCCTAGACTAACAGCTATAATAATAATATATTTGAAGTTCATTTTTATATTTTTAAATATTGTATTTATTTTTAATAAATAAAGGAAAGGAGGGAGAAAGAGAGAGAGAGAGAAACATCAGTGTGTGGTTGCCTCTCATGTGCCCCCTACTGGGGACCTGGCCTGCAACTCAGGTATATGTCCTGACTGGGAATTGAACTGGTGACCCTTTGGTTCACAGGCCAGCATTCAATCCACTGAGGCACAGCTGCCAGGGCTAATATAGTTAAAGTTTAAAAAGCCAAAAGAACAATTAAAATGGAATAATGTAAAAAAGGTAAATAAACAAAAAGAAGGGAGGAATGGATGAATAGGAGTATAAAACATAGATGGGACAAATACAAAACAAATGGCAAAATGGTAGCCCTAAACACACCAATGCCAAAAGTAACATTAAATGCAAATACTCCATCCCTAACTGGTGTGGCTCAGTGGGCTGGGCATCTACCCACAAGCCAAAAGGTTGCTGGTTTGATTCCTGGAAAGGGCACATGCCTGGGTTGTGTGGGCCAGGTCCCTGACTGGGGTGCAAGAGGCAACTGATCAATGTTTCTCTCACATGTCAGCGTTTCTGTCCTTTTCCTCCCTCCTTTCCCTTCTCTCTAAAAATAAATAAATAAAATCTTAAAAAATGTAAATAGACTAAACACTTAAGTTAGAAGAATGAGATTGTTACACTGGATAAAAAAGTAAGAATTAATTCTATTATACATCATCTATGAAAATGCACTTAAAATAAAATCATAGTTAGGCTGAAAGTGGATGGGTCAAAACAATATACTGTATGTCTAAATGAATGCCAGGCAAAACTGAGTTCAAGTCTAAAAGCCTTGCTAGAGCGAGAGACATTACACAATGATAAAATAGTCAATTCACCAGAAGACAGAAAAGACTACATACTGTATGGATCCATTTACATGTAATTTGAAACTAGGCACAATAAATCTATTAGAATGAAATCAAATTGAGGTTTCCTATGAGAAGCAGGAACTGCCTGGAAGGGGACACAAAAGTACTTGACAGAGTGTTGGAAATATTCCATATTTTGATTTATTAAACTCATCAAATTATATATATATAATAATTGTGCATTTTGCTATAATAAATATTTCCTTGATAAAAACTAAAATAGAATGATCTACTATAACTTAGTCTGACTAAAAATAGTAACCACCTACTGTCATAACTAATACTTGTTTATAAAAACTACTTATTTTTACATAGCAACATCATACATTACCTTAATGCCTTGTTATTTCTGCCTATTTATTATTAAAGAGGTCATTATCACTCTTGTCATGCTAAACTCTAATGATCAAGATTAGAAGATAGTCTCCTTTTAAGTAATATATATATTATATATACAAGTATAATGTGTAACATATTTAAATATTTTATAGCCAATATATTACTTTATTATTTATTAATTTAAAACTTATATTATTAATATAATTTATCTGTTATAAATTATATAGGTTATATATTATAATCTACTATATAGACTATAGATTATATCTATAAATATATATATTTATTATTTATGTAATTAATTTAAAATTTATTATACTAACATATTAATTCATCTGTTATAATTATATAGATTATAGATACATAAATATGATTTATATAGATTACAGGTATAATCTATATAGATAATATAGATCATCAATATAATGTGTATACATATACACATTAATCATATAAAATATGCATATATAAATAGCCTATATCTAAATAGTGGATATATATTTTAAAATCTCACTGTAAATATTTTAGTATAGCTTCTTAGAGCTCATTTTTTTATCCTTTTATTTTCAATTTTCTTGCAAAGTGCATATGTAACATATATATTTCACCTTAATTTTTACTATAAGTGTAGTTAGTACTCCAATGGCTGAATAATATAACTCTATAATTATATAGAATATGTAATTATAAATAATATGATATATTGCATCATACAGAGTTATTATAATTTATTTAAGCATTTTTCTATTTCATATTTTGGTTTCTTCCTTGACTCTACATGACAAATAATGTTGAGGTGAATATTGTCATGCCTACAGCGTGTTGCATATTATAGATTATTTCTTTAGGATGGATTCTCAACATGGGGATTAACAGGTCAAAGGATGTTTGTGTGGGAACAGGGATTTGGCAAGGAGGTGTATGTGTGGGCTGTTGACATGTGTTTTTCTTTTTAGATTTTATTCATTTTATTTTTAGAAAGAGGAGGAGGGAGGGGGAGAGGGAGAGAAACACCAATGTGTAGTTGTCTCTCACATGCCCCCTACTGGGGACCTGGCCTGCAACTCAGGCATGTGCCCTGACTGGGAATTGAACCAGTGATCCCTTTGGTTTGCAGGCTGGTGCTCAATCCACTGAACCACACCAGCCAGGTGACATGTATTTTTCAATGCCCCTAATAGTGCACATGAATTACAATTCTAGTATATCTCTGTCAACATTGGAAATGACTGTGAAATATTTTCTTTTCATTGTAGTAAAGGAAAATAATGATTCATTATTTTCATTTATATTTATTTCAACTATTTAAAGGTTGAAAATTTTCCTCTTTTTAATAGCTATATTTTAAATGAATTGTTTATTCATCGATTGCTGATTTATTTATGAGGAAATGCTTGTTTTTCTTATTAATTTTTATGTATTGCAATATTTAACCCAATAAAGAAATCATATCTTCTGAAAATATTATTCCAGTCTCTAGTTTTGCCTTTCTGTTTTGTAATTTGATCTTTAGAAGCCCTAACTTTTCTTTGAGGTATATATTATCACTTCTAAGTTAGGAAAGGACTCTCCCTTTTGGAATTTTGATAAGTATTTAATCACATTTCTTTGTTTTGATTTGTTTTAACATTTAATAATTCTTTCACATGGAAAATTACTTCCTTTAAATTGTTTTCCAGTCATTCAAATATCTGTAGACTACTCCTTATTTTTTTCTACTGATCTGCAAGGCTCTCCTAATCACCCGTAGTAGTCTTCATTATAATGTTGCTCATTTATGGGCTATTTGTTTCTGTAGATAGCACTAGTCACCTATTCTAATGTTAGTACAGAGGTCCACTTTCAAAGCTTTAAGTCTGCTGTTTCAGACAGATGAATGCAACATTTAGGAAGTTAGCAGCCTCATCCTTACAAAACGTTATTTTTTTCTGTATCTCAATTATTTCAGTATTATACCTAGATTTTTTCCAGGAGTTAAAAGTACCCCCCTCCCTGGGTTTGTAATTTCCACAGTGTTCTGCTTAGTGTTTATTTATCAAAAGATATGACCCTCTAATCCCTCCTTTCTCCTTATTTCTTAACCAGATACATGGCCTTACATTTGGAACTCAAAGCACGATGGCCTGGAAGCACTTTGACCCATCAGTGGTGGGTGTCTATCAGATTTGGGAAAGGTGACCTTAGTAATTCATTTTTGACTCAAGAGTTTAACTTCTGAGTGGAGGAAATATTTTTTTAACCTAAGCAAAATAAATCTGAAGACATCTTTGAAAAGGGAAAGGAAAATCTTACTCTATTCCATCTGCTAACTCCTAATTCCTCAATCTTCTGTCCAACATCACTTCCTCAGGAAATAACTGGTCCAGGCGTTGATGGCCCCCTAGCTCAGTTCCCCCTTCCTTGAGAGCATCCACCACAGTCTGTAATATCTTTATCTGTTTCATGACCTAATGTCTATTTATTCCACTTCCAACAATAACAGTCAATATTTATTGAGTGCTTACTCCAATTCCAGACACTGTGTTCTTCACCTCTAGACCCGCCCTGTCCAATAGGACATTGCATGACGATAGAAAGACTATCTCTGTGCGCTGTCTCCTATGATAGCCACAAGCCACATGTGACTCTTTAGCAGTTGAAATGTAGCTACAGGACTGAGAAATTGAATTTTAATTTTAATTAATTTTAATTAAGTTAAATAGCCACATGTGGCTACTGACTACTGTATTGGACAGCACAATTAGGCAATAATTTCCAGGAATGATAGTGTCTGTTTTTGCTTATCATTATACCCCTGCTACTAGCCCAGTATCCCACACAATTGGTAATTATTGACTAAAATGATCACCCAGAGGGGAGTAGGACAGAAAGATAAGTAAAAACGTGCTCTGAAAGCACCAAATTATGAAGAATGCTCACCTCCAGTGCAATATCTGGAGGCTGTTTTGAATAAGTTTTATTTTTCAAGTAACACAAAATAAACATAATAAAAATAAATATTTGGGATAAATTTGGTAAAGCTGAGCATATTCTTACAACTCATATTTAATAAGAAGGGAAAAGGAAAACAGCATAAAAATTGGGTTGGCCAAAAAGTTCATTTAGTTTTTTCCATACGATGGTGCTAGTAGTGCTTCGTTCTTTATTTTTATTTAATTAACTTTATTTTTAAAATTATATTTTACTGATTATGCTATTACAATTCTCCTGATTTTTTCCTTTTTGTCTCTCTTTACCTAGCACTCCCCACTCCTCAGGCAATCCCCACACCATTGTTCGTGGCCATGGGTCATGCACGTAAGTTCTTTGGCTACTCAATTTCCTATACTGTACTTTACAGCCCCACGGCTAGTCTGTAACTACCTGTTTGTACTTCTTAATCCCCTCACCTCCTCTCCCATCTGCCCACACCCCAATCCCACCCGGCAACCATCAAAACACTCTCCATATCCATGATTCTGTTTCTGTTCTTTTTGTTTGCTTAGTTTGTTTCTTAGATTCAATTTTAGAAATATGTGTTTATTGCCATTTTCTTTTTCATAGTTTTGATCTTCTTTTTATTAAGTAAGTCCCTTCGACATTTCATAAAATAATGGTTTGGTAATGATTAACTCCTTTATTTTTTCTTGTGTGGAAAACTCTTTATCTGTCCTTTGATTCGAAACGATAGCTTTGCTGAATAGAGTAATCTGGGCTATAGGTCCTTGCTTTTCATGACTTTGAATATTTCTTGCCAATCCCTTCTAGCCTGCAAAGTTTCTTTTGAGAAACCACCTGACAGTCTTATGGGTACTCCCCTGTAGGTAACTAATTTTTTTTCTTGCTGCTTTTAAGATTCTCTCTTTACCTTCAACCTTTGGCATTTGAATTGTGGTGTGTCTTGGTGTGGGCCTCTTTGCATCCATCTTGTTTGGGACTCTCTGTGCTTCCTGGACTTACATGTCTATTTCCTTCACCAAATTAGGGAAGGTTTCTTTCATTATTTTTTCAAATAGATTTCTAGTTTCTTTCCCTTTCACACTCTTTCTGGCACCCCTCTGAGGTGAACGTTGGAATGGTTGAAGTTGTCCCAGAGGTTGCTTATACTATCCTCATTATTTTGGATTCTTTTTTCTTCTTGCTGTTCTGATTGGTTGCTTTTTCTTTTCATAGGTTACAAATCATTGATGTGATGTTTAGCTTCATCTACTCTACTGTTGTTTCCCTATAAATTGTTATTTATTTCAATAGTGTACCCTTCAATTCTCATTGGATCTTTTGTATGCTATTGAGGTCCTCACTAAGTTTCTTGAGCATCCTTATAACCAGTGTTTTGAACTCTACATCTGATAGATTGCTTATCTCCATTTTTTAAGCTTTTTTTCTGGAGTTTTGATCTGTTCTTTCATTTGGGCCATGTTTCTTTGTCTCATTTTGGCAGCCTCCCTGTGTTTGTTTCTATGTA
>PVKM010047811.1:0-11353 GCA_004027735.1 Carollia perspicillata
CCAGGAGTTCATCCTGTCTCACTTTCATCTTCATTATCTCTTCCTATACTGGAGTTTTCCCTAAGCTTATAAATATGATGTCTTCTGAATCTTACCAGCAGAACTCCATGAACCCTTTGTTCTTCTCTAGCTATCATTCGATCTTTCTCTGCCTCACATAAACATCTCAAAAGGGATGTTCCTTCCTCAGCTTCCTTCACTGACTCAGTGTTGTCTCCTTGGCAACAGTGCCTTTTCTTAAGAGGCACAGAATAAATATTTATCAAAAGAATCTATTGCTTTACACTTACTGTTCTTCCAAAGTGGCTCTCAGTAAGGTTACTTCCAACTGCCAAATCCAGAGGGCATTTGAAGGTCTCTATTTTTCTGAATCCCTTTGCATTTAATAGTGTGGTTCCTTAAAACATTTTGTGCTCAACATTTTCTCTACCTGGCTTCTAAGACACCATACTTTTCTCTAGTTCTCATACTTTGCTGGTGCTGTTATATTTCTAGTGCGGTCTTTCTTACTCCTCATCTACTCCATAAATGTTGCTAGATCAGCCTTTACCCATTGTTCTTATCCTACATTGTAGGTCTTGAAGTGTGCTCCCTGAGCAAGTGGCATCAGCATCAACTGGGAACTTGTTAGAAATTCAACGTTTTGGCACTCACCTGCTGAATGATAGACCTCTGTGAAGTTCAACGCCTATTTATGATTTTAAAAAACTATAGTAGAGAGCCTTCTGAACTTAATAAAGTTTCCAGAAAAACTTAAGGCATAGCCCTGGCCGGTGTGGCTCAGCTGGTTGGAGCTTCATCCAGTATACCGAAAGGTCACGGGTTGGATTCCTGGTCAGGGCACACGTCTAGGTTGTGGGTTTGGTCCCGTCAGGGCACGTAGGAGAGGCAACTGATCAATGTTTCTCTCTCACATCAATGTTTCTCTCCCTCTCTCTCTCTCCCTCCCTTCCACTCTCTCTAAAATCAATGAGCATGTCCTCAGGTGAGGATATTAAGAAAACAACAACTTACGGCATATATAGCAGAAAATCTTTTGGCAAACATCAGATTTAATGGTATAGTTGCCTTATAGTTAGGAATAAGACAACTATGACCACTGTTTCCACTACTGATCAACACTGTACAGAAGGTATTAGCTAATAGTAAGGCAAGAAAAATAAATGAGTGGGTAACTATTGGAAAATGACATTACACTATCATTATTTGCATGTGATCTGGTTATCTGCTGAAAAATAAACAAAAGTAGTAGAATGAATAAGGGAATTCAGCAAAGAGGTGAGTGGAAATACGTATCTATAACAACTTTCATATGCATGAGAAATACCAATTTAAAGGATCCAAGAGTAAAGATCCCACTGACAATAATAACAAGACCTTATACAATTCCCATAAATAAACACATTGCAAGCCCTTTGTGGAGAACTTAATAAAGTTTCCAGAGTATGGCAAAGAAGACTCCACTAAATACACAGATAATAAGTTCATGAATGAAGAGATCTAATATTGCAAAAATATTATCTCCCCCAACTCAATCATTGTAATGCAATTTAATCAAAATTTCCATTTTTCACAGAATTTCATTTTTCATAGGGAGGAATAAATATGTAATAATAGCCCACACTCTTTCTTTTTAAAGAAGAAAAAATGGAGTGGGCAGGGGACTTGCTCTATCTACTTGCCCAGGAGGTGTCCAAGGACAAGTTTTACAAATAAGAAACTTCACCTGACTGCTGATACCTAAAAAGCTTTACTAAATCAGCCAAATCTGACCTCAAGACCCAGGATCTAACCTCTCTGAAAGGAAATTCAAATCGGGGGTAGGTGGTGTAGCTTCTAGAAACTGCATTACATGTAAATCCCGTCTATAGATTAGATCAGTTTCCGGAACTTTCACTGCTATACACGTTGACCACACGGGACCTCTTTCATATCTGTTCTCACAAACACAGTGGTTCAGTGTGTTGTGACGGAGAATGGCTGCTTTGGTGTACCCTGCAGGTTGAATCTGAACTCCGCCACTTAGTGCATGTGACCTTGGGCAAGTCTTTTCTCTGAATCACCATTTCTCACTGTAAAGAAGTCAGGCATGCCCTGGCTGGTGTAGCTCAGTGGATTGAGCGCGGGCCTGTGAACCAAACAACCGTGGTTTGATTCCCAGTCAGGGCACATGCCTGGGTTGCAGGCCAGTTCCCAGCAGGGGACGCAGGAGAGGCAACCATGCATTGATGTTTCTCTCTCTCTCTCCTTCCCTTCCCCTCTAAAAGATAAATAAATTTTAAAAAAGATTAAAAAAAAAAAGAAGTCAGGCTTATGCTTCCTAGCTGAGAGCACTATTGAGGACTACTAAATAATGAGCTGAAACACCATAAATGCTAAAAGGTTATCCAGGTATCAGGTTTACAATTCCTAGTGCTCCCCATCCATTCAATGCAGCCAACATAGATTTGTTTCCTTGTTTCATGAAGACCCTGGACGAGAGAACTGGGCACAACTAAGGTAGCCTTCAGAGGAACTGAGTGAGTCAAGCTGCAGAGATGGGCGGTACCAGGTTTTCCTTGGAAGGGAAGGAATCGATGCTTCCTCTTTAAGCTACTTAGAACCACCTGTGAATTCCCCAATACAGGGATACCTCATTTTACTCTGCTTCCCTTTATTGCACTTTGCTGGTATTGCATTTTTTTTAAATTATTGATTGCTTTTAGAGAGAGAGGGAGATAGAAAGGGGAAGAGAGAAATGATGCAAGAGAAAAGCATCGATCAATTGCCTCCCGGAATCGAACTGGAATGCCTGGACTGGGAATTGAACCCACCACCTTTTGGTTACGGGACAATGCTCCACCTGAGCCACACTGGCCAGGACTGGTGTTTAATTTTTTACAAATTGAAAGCAAGATCCCCCACCAGCGAACAGTCGTGACTCACTTTATTCTGGTGGTCTGGAACCAAACCCACATCTCTGAGGTGTACCTGTAGTCAAGGCTGCTTTCCTTTTTCCTTTCTCCACCCCACATACTGCCTTCACACATGCTGTTCAGAAGAGACCAGGCCATTGAGCCCTATGCTTCCCGGCTCAGAGCCCTTTGTCTAAGAAACTTCCCAAAATCCTTTGTCCTTTTTAATTACCAGGCACTTCAATAAGAGAAAAGGCTCAGTCTGATGCTGAAGTGCACTAAAATGAGCAGATAAATTTTCGCCAAATCTGGAAAGCATGTTGGGGATGGTTTGCCTTAAAATATAAACTGTGCACACACATGAAATTAATCTCTTGGAGCCCTGGGAGATGTGTCAGGAGTTAGGCCATTGTCTTCAAAGCAGCCCAAAGTGACAAAGTGAGCCCTGTACGTCTTGCCTATGGGGAGAAAGATGCCCTACAGATGAGAGGCGATGAGCGGAGATAGCTGGTTTCACATCAAAGACTTGAGTGCATTTGAGGAGAAGAGTCTTTTCTGTCCCTGGGTTTGAGATCTCAAGCTGAGAGTCCAGGATAGAAGACACTAGTTAGTTTGTTCTTTATTTTCATTGGAAAGTTACAGGGTTACTTAACAAAATGGCTGTCCAGGACAAAGATATCCAGTGGTCTATGTACAGGCCTATCCCGGGGTCCATACCTCTTGAAGGGTCTCACCCCTGAGGCCTCAGTTGGCTCCTTCCCAGGCCCCTGGGAACCAGTCACAAAGCCACAGGGAACAAAAACCAGCCTGACCTCAATACCTGCTTTCACCCCAAAGGGAGGTGGCAGCTGCTGCTGTGGAAGCCAGGCCTAGTCCTGGGGCAGCGGGTGTGGGGTTTTCTCTCGCAGGAGCCCACCCTTCTAGCAATCCCTTCCAGGCATTTTCTTGGACATTCCTGGGGCTATTCTGACGGGCTCATGGGTTCCCACTCTGGTCTTCTTTTCATTCAAGCAGTCATTTTAACACTGAGGCACTCCAGCCTCACTTCCTCAAGGACAAGCATTTGCTCTCTCACTTTTCTTTTGTCCCCGTTTTTGTACAAAAATGACAATACTCTCGATGGGATCATTTTTTGCTCAAGAAAACCAAAATGGTTCAACAGGTACAGTTCTGCTGGTCAATCTGCTTCCGGCAGGGCTCCATGGTAACAGCGACGCCCACCCCACTCCGGCCGGATGTCATGCGGGTCACCTCACTCCAAGTGTCAGTGTCAGGGTCGTAACATTCCACACTGTCCAGGAACGTGTGACCATCGTAGCCTCCTGCAGGGAGAGCAGAGGGGAGAGTCAAGGCCTCCAAGGGCAGGGGAAAGAAAAAGGAGGAAGAAACTACAAAAAAACCCTCCTACAGCGATTTAAGCCTGCCTCCCAAAGATGAGGCCAATTAGTCTTCTTCACCCAGGGCCCTACTCCTTAGGGCCTCACCGAGAACGTAGATTCTCCCCTGGTGCACAGTAATCCCCAGGGCACTCCGCCGATGCTTCATGGGAGCCACGAAAGTCCAGGTCTCTGTCTCCACGTTGTAGCGCTCCACACTGTTCAGCTGGTCCTGACCGTCATAGCCCCCCGCAGCGTAGATACTGTTGTGCAGGACACAGACCCCTAAAACATACCACAAGAGAGGGTGACTCCAGGACCCAGCCTGGGGGGACCCAGCCACCACCTTCTTGGGGGATCCTCCCCTCCTCCTTCTCCCAAAGGACCCTTCAGAAACAAAGCCAGGCAAGAGGAGCTTGAATTCTGTCAGAATCTAGCTCTCCTGTGTGTGCCACAAGGTTATTCAAGGAGGGATCAAGAGGCCTCACCCAGGCCTGGCCAAGTTTCACTGTCAGGGCTGGGAGGCTCCTCCTCCACGGTCCCCACCCTCGGCCCCCACCCACCTGCCCCACTTCGGATGGTGTTCATGGGGGTGATCATTCGCCACTCATCTCTCTCTGGGTAGTAACACTCCGCTGAGTTGAGGCGGTTCGTCCCATCAAAGCCCCCAACGGCATAGAGCAGCCGGTTGAGAACAGCCACTCCCACCCCAATCCTTCGGGTCAGCATTGGGGCCACCAAGTGCCACTCATCCCGCTCTGGCTCATACCTGCAAGGGCATAAGAATGATGACAACAGTAATCACAGCTGACCCTCAAGGAACACTTCTAAGGCCCACTATTCTGCTAGCTCTTTGTGTACTAGCTCTTTAATCCTCGCAATTGTTCTCCAAGGCAAGAGTCATCAGTAGTTCCATTTTCAGATAAGGAAACTGAGGTTCACAGCAGTCATGTGCTCAAGGTCACGAATGCACATCTGTTGGACCTGATGGCTTCAGCAAACCACTGCCAGGCCCTGTGCTGAGCCTTACGCGTGTTGCCTCACCAATGCCCCAGCCTAGTGGGGCAAGGGGGGGGGTCCTCATTATTATCCACCCCTCTTCAAAAACAGTAAGATGAGCCCTGGCTGGTGGGGCTCAGTGGATTGAGCACCAGCCTGTGAATCATAGGGATGCCGGTTCAATTCCCAGTCAGGGCACACACCTGGGTTGTAGGCCAGGCCCCCCCGCCCCAGCTGAGGGTGTGCAAGAGGCAACCATACACTGATGTCTCTCTCCCTCTCTTTCTCCATCCCTTTTTCTAAAAATAAATAAATAAAATCTTTAAAAAATAGTAAGATGTAGGCACAGAGGGGTGAAGTCAAGGACACCAAAGCAGTGCAGCCGGGGTCAGACTCAGCTCTCTCAGACACCAGAACTCCAATTCTAACAACAAGGCTACCTCCCAGGATGGTTTTTCTCAGGGTGTGATGTCAGAGCTGGGTCTGGGCAATTCCAGTTCATGCCTGTGCTCCTGGAGTAACTAACAGTGTCCCTTTCTTTCTCAAAAGCGGTCTGTTAAGGGTGATGCATCATCCCATCGCCCTATTCACAGACCACATGCATTAGAAACCTCTAGGGTATTTGTTTAAAATTCCCATTCCCCAGCCTTGCTCTAAACCCACCCACCAGTGCCATCTCTGCACCTCCAGCAGTGGCCTGGGGAGCTTGTTTCAGCGAGTTCTCCAGGTGAGAACTATATCCTGGATCACACTTCTGGAAGAAGAAAAAGCAGAGCAGTAAGCTACGCCAAAGTCAAAAACCCAAAATGCTAGGCCTCTAATCTCAGGGTCCCTGTGTGCAGCTGTGCAGACTGCGTGCTGCACCAGGGCACCGCACCCCGGGGGGCCCTTTCCACATACCAGGCCTCATACATCTGTTCGAACAAAATTAGCACATTACACCAATTTCAGATTGATGGAGCTTTTTCCAAGTCTGCACAAAGGAGCATGGTTTTATGATGGCCCTTGTAAGCAGTTCCCAGGCCCAGACACATCAACCAAGGTCACCATCATAAACAGCCCAAGAGTTTAGCTTTAACTTGAGGCTTCTACTCCCTAAAAGCAGGTAGCAGAGATAGGCACTCAACAATAGGGGGAATCCCCAAATGCCAATGGCTCGGGACCTGCTAGCTGTGGGACCCTCTGAGCCTACCCCTTCTGGCCCTGCTACTCACCTCTCCACACTGTTGTGGTGGATACAGCCATGGGAGCCACCAACAGCATAGATGTGCCCATCGATGACCCCAACCCCGATTCGGTTGCGTGGCACACTCATGGGAGCACAGGGTGACCACTGGTTGGTCATGGGGTTGTAGCAGTCCAGAGCATTAGAGTCGGTGTTGCCATCGGGGGAGTTGTTTCGGCCGCCCACAGCATACAGCAGCCCGCCCACCACACAGCCTGCTAGGCCACTGCGAGGCACCTGCAGGTCTGCCAACCGGAGCCATGTGCCATCGCTGGGGTTGTAGGCCTCCAGGTAGCTTAGTGACTGGCGGAAATAGCCACCAGCAGTGTAGATGAGCCGGCCCACCTTGGGTGCCCGGCAGGGCATCACCTGTGTGGGCTTGTGCAGGGTGAGCTCCTGGAAGATCTTGACCAGGTAGTCCTTGCAGCGGGAGTCTGACTGCAAGATCTCACACTTCTGCAGCTGCATCTGCAGGAAGTGGGGTGTGAGTGAGTGACAGCGCACAGCCCGCAGCAGCGCCTGAATGTAGAAGCGTCGCTGTTCACAGTCGTACTTGACCCAGTTGATACAGGCATGGAAGACTTCAGATTCGCAGCGCACATTCAGATCATCCCGGCTGATGAGGGTCACCAGCTGGCAGTGGGACAGGTTGAAGAACTCTTCTTGCTTGGCCACCTGCAGAGGGTGTTAGTGTGACAGGCTGACTTCCGCGTCTCCCCCCAGTGTCTCAATTGGCAGTATGACCTTGGACAAGTCACAAAATGTGCCTCTGACAATCTCAGTTTCCTCATCTGTAAAATGGGAATTTGAATGGTATGAACCTCATTGGTTGTGAAGATTAAATGAGTTAATACTATGTGCCAGGCATGGAGTACATAAGTACTCGGGTAAACAGGCAAACACACAATACACCATTGCCTTTTTGCATAATTTTTTTGTAAGAATATTACCTTTTATGCCCTGGTGGGTGTGGCTCAGTGGATTGAGTACCTGCCTGTGAACCAAAAGGTTACCAGTTTGATTCCTTGTCAGGGCACATGCCTGGGTTGCAGGCCTGGTCCCCAGTTGGGGGAGTACAAGAGGCAACCAACTGATGGTTCTCTCACACATCAGTGTTTCTCTCCTTCTACTTCTCTATCCCTTCCCCTCTCTCTAGAAAAGTAAATGAAGTATTTTTTTTATAAAGAACATTAACTTTTTTTAAGTGAAATTAACTTTTCAAAAGGGAAGAATGACCAAAAAGAAATAATAATATAATAGTCTAAAAAGAGCCCTGGCTGGTGTAGCTCAGTGGATCGAGCACTGGACAGTGAACCAAATGGCTGCCGATTCAACTCCCAGTCAGGGCACATGCCTGGGTTGTGGGCCAGGTCCCCAGTAAGGAGCATATAAGAGGCAACCACACATTGATGTTTCTCTCCCACTCTTTCTCCTTCCCTTCCCCTCTGACTAAAAACAAACAAACAAACAAACAAATAAATATATATATATATGTATTTTTTTTTAAAGAATAATCTAGAAAGAAAAAGTGCAGGCTCTGGCCCTCACTGCCGTGGCTCAGTGGGTTGGGCGTCGTCTTGCAAACTGAAAGGCTGTGGTTCCATTCCTGGTCAAGGCACATGCCTGGGTTTCAGGACAGGTCACCACTGGGGGTGTGTAATAGGTAACAGATGGATGTTTCTCTCCCACATTAACGTTTCTCTCCCTTTCTATCTCCCTCCCTTTCCCTCTGTCTAAAAATAAATAAAATCTTTTTTTTGAAAGGTGCAGGCTCTGAAGAAAGCAGCCTGAGTTGTAATTTTGGCTCACTACTTTCTAACTGGATGACTTTGGGTCCATATCTGAAATGTTCCATGCCTTCATTTTCCTCCTCTGTAAAGGGGATTATATTAGTAGCTCAATTGGGCTACTCCGAGGGCACAAAGGGCCCCGGGCAAATCTTTCCTGTCAGGCACTGGCTTACATAAATAGACCCCACATCAGCAGGTCATCACTGTTCCGATGCCCCAAGCCCATGCAATCCCTTCAAACAAACACGGCACAGGCCTGTGAAAGATCCCTGCTCACAGACCACCTTTCTGGAAGCCACTGGTTCTAATGCCAGAGTTCCTTGAGACAACTGGTCAATCCCGTATGTGGCAGAGAGGGAGGAAGACAAATGGTGACCAGCCACTGAAGGGAGATTTTTAAATACTTTCAGGAAGGCCTTCCAAAGCATACTTCCCCCTGAATTAGGAAGAGTCAGTGATTTGAAGATGGAAATCACTTAGAACAGAGGCTGGCCCACAGCAAAGGCTCAACAAGCACTCATTATTTCCTCTATTCACAACTTCCTGCACCTAAAAACGAAAATGAAACCAAGAACAGGATGACGCTACACAGATCAAAGAAAACACATGTACGGGTCACATCTGCAGTTGGCAGCATGTCATGGGTGCTCAGTGAATATTCGCTGACTGTCTGAGGTGTTGGGCCCTGCTCTGCACACCCAGGGTTGAACTGCTGTCATGTTTGCCGCACCGTCCCCAGCCTGGACCCCAGGGAGCCCAGGTAGCCCAGATTCCCAGGAAGGTCTGTCTCACTTGCCTCAGCTGGCTTCCTAGTCAGTCACCCTGGATGTGTAGACTAGAAGCTCAGAGCTCCACTTTTCTCCAACTCCTTGCCTTCACTCTGCATATCTCAAGAGAGACACTGATGATTACCCATGGTCCTTAGTCCTTAGATACCACCTCATGTCCCCTCCCCCAACTCACCTCCCCGAAGTGCATGTAGATGTACTCGCGGGCGCGCTGGTGCAGCTCAGCGCAGCCAATCTGCTCAGCGAAGTTGGCGATGCCGATGGCATTGCTGGGGTCCAGCTGCTGCACCAGGAAGTCGCTGCAGGCACGGACGACGCTGTCGATCTGGTACATAACAGCACCGTTCATGACATGGAGCACACACTTCTCGCCCATGGAGATGGAGGCAGTGTAGGCAAACTCAATGAGACGCTCCATGACCTTGGGGTGGATACCCTCGATGGACACCACCTCCATGCCCTGTTCCCGTAGCCCATTGGTGAACATGGCCTTGAAGACAGGGCTGGATGAGGCCAGAACCACCTTGTGGGCCATGAACTGTGCAGCCGGTGCGTCCTGGTACTTGACCTGCAGCGTGACATCACACAGCTGCTGGCTGAGCCGCAGCTCATTCATGATTCCGAAGGCCTGCTTGGTGTGGTCCTCCAGCGTGTAGCTGAAAGTGCGGTTGCCATGCTGGGAGGGGGTCACCTCTGCCTTGCATTCGGTGGAGGCGTACATCACTGTGTCCCCTGCACCCTCAGGGCGCTGTGACCTCAAGGGCAGGAATCGGGTGCGGGCCCCAGCCCCGCTAGGCCTGGGTTCCGGCTGCATGGGGTTCCAGGTGACAAGGGACAACACCACCACTGACACTCAGAGGCCTGGAGGAGGGAGAGCACAGGGCTGGGAGCAGGGCCTGGGTCCAGGCCTCCTTTTTAAGCATAAAGTGATTCCTAGAGCAATTTTCCTTGCCAAGCCCAGGTGAAGCACTGTCCATTTGTGCTTGCTAAATGTCCCATAGCCTCACTAACCCAAGAATCCACATTAAAACATGTCAGATGATGTCCCTCCCCTGCTCAGAACCCCCCCGCAACTCCATTGAGCACAAAGAGTAAAAGTGAACTCGTCAGTGACCTGCAAAGCCCTCCACAGTCAGCCTCTGTCCACCTCTTCCCTTTGCTTGCTCTCTGCTCCGGCAGTTTGTAGCCCTTCTCTTCCTACAGCATGTCCAGCTCACTCATTCACCTCACCAACATGTACTGAGCAGCTGCTGTGTGCCAGGCACTGTTCTAGACACCAGGGCCACGGCAGCAACCAAGACAGACATAAACTGTGCTGGAATTGACAGCTGGGGAGGGAATGGCCTAAAATAGAATAAATAAGAAATTGGAGTCACGAAGAAAATGGCAACAGCATTGTGACAGAGTGACTTGGGAGCAGTTACTTTAAAACGGGTATTCCAAGCCTCAGCTGGAGCTGAGACAAGAAGAATGAACATACCAAAGGGATGGGGGTGGGAGTTCGTTTTCCAGGCAGAGGGAACAGAAAGTGAGAAGGCTCAAAGGCAGAACGAGAGACAATCTGGAGAATCAGGGAGGAGTGTTATGAGAGAATGACTATAGACAGGAGGGTTTTCCATGAAATCTGTGGAGTCTGGAAAGTCAGGGCATGAGTTCTGTTTCGAAAGGTCCCGCTGGAAAAAGATGGGGAACCTGTAATGGGTCCCCAGATTCTCCATTTTATCTTTCTGGGGCTCAGCTCGGAGTCACCGCCTGGTTTTATTTCCATCACAGCACTTGTCAGGAACCAAAATGAGCTTCTTTGCTTGCTTGTTAAGGGGTGACCTGTCCCTCTAACCCTCGGTGCCCACACTTCAGAGGGCGTGAGCCCTGTGTAGGTCAGGGTTGTATTCCCCCCTCACAAGTGCCTCCCCCACGTCCTGCCTGGGACCTAGCACTGAGCAGGGGTCAGTAAGCTGTGGCTGGCTGACTGCCCGCTCCACTGTGCCTACCACAGCATCCTCCTCCACCGGGCCCAGGGCACCGCTTGGCCACTTCTGCCCAGCCAAGGCCCGGGCCTGTCTCTTGGGCTTCGGCCAGTCAACGGTGCCCCCCGGGTTCTAGGCACTCACAAAGCGCTAGGTGGGGGACTGCGCATGCCCCGTCTGAGCCGCCACCAAGGCCTGGAGAAGGGAGGAAGTGACCCCACCGCGGCCTCTCGACTGCCAACCCCAGGACGCAGATCAAGCCCCCCAACGCCCCGGGGTCCCCGGGCCTCTGTCTGAGCGGCGCTCCTTGGGCC
>PVKM010047812.1:0-11354 GCA_004027735.1 Carollia perspicillata
CCCCAGAGAGAAGGGGATGTGAAATAGGGAAGAGGAGGACAGAGGGAGGGGAGGAGAGGGGAGGGGTAGACAAGGGTCTGGAAGAAATGAGAACAAGCAGCCCCAGAATCCTGTGGCTCTTCCTGAATCCGATAGAATCGACTTTTGACTTATCTTTGGATTATCTGTGTCCCCTGGCTGGCTGATCCAGAGTCTGCTGCAGATGGGGTGGGGCTTCCCCGGGGAGGGCAGGGCCTGGAGATGGGGTCTGCAGGCGGCTGCCCCTGGAGTCAGTGTGGTGGGGGGGGAGGCGTCCAATCGGGGTCATCCATTCAGATACCCCCTCTATAGGGGCAGTTCTGGGCTGCACGGAGAAGGGCCCTGCAGCACTGAGACCCCATCGGGATGGGGGTGAGGGTGGGGGGAGGCCACAGGCCTCTTTCCTCACCCTCTCCCCAAACTAGGCCCTGCTGGTCTGGGGGAAGCTGCAGTGCGGCCCCCTCTCCCTCCCGCCCGGCAGCAGGAGAGAGCTGGCTGACCCAGTTTCCTTCCCATTGCCTGAGAGGGAGGGAGGGAGGCGGGAAGGCTTCTGTGCTTGTGCCCCTGGCCCTGGCGAGGGGCCGGCTCCGGGAGAGGAGCTCCCTCTGCGACATTGGCTCCGTCCCCGGGTCCCACCTGGCCTCTGGGGACCCCCAGAGGAGCCCAGAAGACCCTCCCTGGTTCTGCAAGCCCTCTCTCCAGCCAGCCTCCCCTGCACCGCCCCCCACCACCACCATGGGGTGGGGAGGGTGAGAGGAAGAAAATCAGCAAACAAGAGCGTCCTCACTCCCACATCTCCCGAGGCCACTTGTCTCCATCTTTGAGGGGCAAGCATAGAGCTATGCAAATCTCAGGCAGAGAGCTCCCAGCCTTCCATCATCGGGAAAGTTCCAGAGGGCCCTGGTTTTAACCCTCTCTGACCTGCCCGAGCCTGCCCTTGGGGTTGTCATGGCATGGGTTGGAAACCCATGACTGCTGGCTGGGAGAAGGGGTGCACGGAAGAGAGAGAAATGGAGAGCCCTGGGACTGTGGAACCAAAAGCCCTCTCATACAGCTCTCACCAGAGAGCGCAAAGGAAGCAGGGGCCCAGAGAGGTGCAGGGACTTACCCAAGGACACACAGCAGTGAGAGGTACAACTGGGATTCAAACCCTGATTTCTTAGCAGTTTAGTGGGAGGCAGGAGAGGCAGAACTTAGGGACAGGGAACTGGCTTTGGTAAGGCACTGACCCCAGGCTTTAGAGTTTACCCTCACCCACCCTTCGATACTGTGATCTGCATTTCACAGGCGAGGGAATGAAGGTTCGGAGCACCTTCTAGATGTATTGAGATGTGAGCCCAGAGGTGTCTGACTCAGCTTATGGGCTCTTTACCTTACCCCGAGGGTCTGGCTTAAAAATAGACTTGCTTTCCGGCCAGCACTCCTTCCCCACCTTCCCCACTGTGGGCCCAGGCTGCCAGGCTGGTGGCATTGACTTGGGTCGCCACAGCCAGGGCTCTAAACGCCAGCTCTGCTCGTGACGCTTGGGGTGCCCCAGACACGTTCCTGAACGCCCCTGGAGCTCCGTGTGTTCATCCATAAAATGGAGACAAGAATGACCACCCCTCAGGGTGGCTGTGTGGGTCACAGATGAGGCATCTCAAGCTCCCCTTGCAAAGCTCAGCACACAGTAGGTGCTCACCGAGAGGCGGCTCCGCTCCCCTCAGTCGCTCCACATCAAACGTGCACGGAGGACCTACTAGTTGGTGGTAATTTGAATGCCAGTACGCCCCGTGAAGGACGAGGGCCAAGGCGGCCTCGCAGCCCCTGTGAGTCAGGAACCACCGTCACCCCCGTTGCAGGAGGAGGAAGCCGAGGCTCAGGGAGGGGAAGGGACTTGCTCAGGGACACACGGCTCCTCGGTGGCAGAGCCGGGGTGATGACCCAGGCCTCCCGGACTCAGGAGCCTGTCTCAGCCACCCCACTGCTGCACCAAGCGGGCAGCCTGGCACTCGGGGCAGCTTATATTCTGGGAGTTCAGATGGTCGGGTTGTGGCCGAGGAGGTAGAGGAGGGCTCCAGGGAAGAGCAAGAACGTGGACTGAGCCTTGATGGATGGGGCGAGTCAGAAGGCACACGAAGACAGGGAGCTGGTGTGTGGGGGCTGGGCGCTGACCAGTGTGGCTGGGCGGGGCTGCTCCTGAGGGACTGGGGAAGGCGCCCCAGGGGTCTGACGTGCTCTCGTCTCCTGTTTTGCAGTGAACTTGCTGGACACGTCCACCATCCACGGGGACTGGGGCTGGCTCACGTACCCGGCTCACGGGGTAAGAGAGGGGTTGCACGGCCAGATTCCTCCCTCTGCAAGCAGAGACAGGCTGCACTCGGAGTCTGGTCACATAGATCAGGAAGGAGCAGAGGCCGAGAGAGATGACGGGACTTACCCAAGGACACACGGCAGTGAGAGACGGAGCTGCTGATTTCTTAACAGTTGGGTGCTCACAGAGCCTTGAGATTTCAGAACCAGCTCCAGGGCCGGGCAACGGACCCTTGGTGTCCGAGGTCCTGGATGTGGGATTCTGTGTCTGGGTCCTGTGACTGGGCCCAGGGCTGCCTAAGACACATCCGTGTCGAACAGGGCTGGGAAGGGCCCTCTTAGGCCTTTCACGGCTTCAGGGTTGGCGCCCTCCCTCACAGCGGCCCTGACAGGAAACCTGGACCCCGCTTCCTTCGAGTTTCCATCAGAACCATCTGGGTGGCATTGCCAGTCCCCGTCCCCCGAAGGCCAAGCCCTCTGCCCATCTGGCCTCCGCGGTAACCAGGGTTCTGGGCTCAGCCCATCGGTTCCCTGGGGGTCATGTGCTAGTGGGAGACACCCCCTCCCACCTGGGCAGTGGCCACAGCCACTCCAGGGACGAGGCTGCACGGCCTGGTTCCTCCACTTCTCTTACCCACATCCCAGGAGGCGGGGCAGTGAAGCCAAAGCCAGCCCACGAGCCCGGCGGTGTCTTGGCTCTGCCGTGGACGAGCTGGGTGGCCCTGGGCCACCACTTCCCCTCCCCGAGTCTCACTTTCCCGTCTGCAGAAAGGGGTGGGCGTGTCACAGCCTTGTGGGGTTTGCTGCAAGAGTGAGGGAAGACGACCCTTGGTCTTAGCCCTGTGCCTGGCACTGGTGAGGCTTCACTCAATGCATCGCTGTCATCATTGTTGTTACTTGTATAGATTACGGTTCTATGTCATGCAAATGTCCTCCTACAAGTGTGCTCGGGTACACACACACACATCCCTGCCATAGAGACACATAATTCCTTCCCCAAGCACTTTGGCTTCCGTGGCTCTGGGGACAGAGGGATGGTAATATTAGTAATAATAGCAGGGACAATGGCACCACGAATGCACATTTGTGGAATATTTCTTTGCTTTGGGATGGGGCTTTCATCCAGGCCATCTGTGGCCTGTGGCCTGTGGCCGAGGTCAGGCAGAGCTCGGGCCCTTTCGCTGTGGTGGCCGCAGGCAGCAGTAAGCTGAGTCCTCTTACTGGCACCAGCTCTTGTGCACCAGGCTTCAGCGAGCCGGAGGGGCAGGCTCCGGGCCCGAGAGCCAACAGGGATCCCCTCCACTGGCTGAGCAGGTCAGCCCTGCCTGGAGACCAAGGCTGGGACCCTGGGGTGTCCCTTGACCTCCCAGGGCCCTGGTCTCTCCTGTGAAACGCTCTTCGTCTGTGCCCCACACGCTGTCTCCCGGGGATGAGTACGGGTGGAAAGGATTCTGGCCCTGCCAGTGGCAGGGGGCAGACCCCCGAGGAGGTGACCGCCTGGCTGTTGGCTGGGTCGGCCTTGCACCCTGCGCGGCTAGGAAGGAGGGGTCCTGGCCCCAGGTTGGCTCTGGGTGTCCCTATCCCTTTGTGCCACTCCAGATCTTAGGATTTGGTTTTCAGAGTAACAGACTGGTGAGGATTTTAAGCAGGCGAGGCACATGCCCTGACTTGTGTTTTGCACGATCGCGCTGGTAATTCTTTTGTTTGCAGGGCGCTATAAAACATGGCTCAGAGCTATCTCATTTCATTTGGGAGTTAGAACAAATAATATCTTATATTCGCACAGCTCTCAGCCAATTCACAGATGTTATCTCATTTAATCCCCACTAGCCGTCCTGGGAGCGGGTACAGCCACCCCATTTCACTGATGAGGAAGCCGCGGCTCAGAGCAGTGGGAAAGAGCCTGCTCACCGTCTGACAGGTTCCGAGTGATGCCTGCACCCAGGTGCCTCTGAGCCTGGAGCCCGAGCTGAGTCCCTCCTGCCCTCTTCGGTCTCCGTCCTCATTGTGAGGGCTGGGAGGCAGCGCTGCCCTGTCCTCTGAGCCAGGGACCACCTCCCGTCTCTATGGGGCTTGCCCAGGCAGAGAAGGCTGGATGAGACCCTGGTTCCCAGGCTCTAGACCTTGAACTGGTGCCGGGCTCCCAGGTGAAATATGTAGATGCTGACGTCCAGGGCGTCCCGGTAGGAGCCTGGGATCTTTGGGTAAATAAACTTTCCAGGTCATTCTCCTGCCCAGCTGGGTGGGGAGCCTTTGGAGACTGTCCCTGAGGTTCCTTCCACCCCTCAGGTCCTGGAGTCTGCTAAACACCCAGGGTACAGGGTCATCCAGAGCTGTCCCTGGCATCAGCAAAGTTACCAGATTACCAGGCAGGCCACACAGCCTGAAGGCCAAGGTGCTGGGTGTGGGTGAACCGATGCTCTGCCGCCTGTCATCAGTGTGACTGAGGCAAATCCCTTACCTCCTCTCAACCTCCTCGGTTGTAACATGGGGACGGTAACAACCGGCTCCGTGCGGTTGACATCTGTGAGATGATGCAGGAAAAGGACAGTTTCCCGGTAAGAAACCAAAGGCTCTGAGAGGCTGAGCATCTGTGCTAAGGTCGGGGGGAGTCTGGCCGAGGTCAAAGGCACATGCATTTAACCAGGCTGTGCCCCTGCCTTTGCGCCCCTCCCTGCACACACTGGGTGGGCTTCACCTCGCACATTACCAGCTGCCTTTGAAGAGAGGACACAGTCCTTTCCATTGTCTCACTTGATCCTCACCACCCCCTGGAGTAGAAGCAATGGGCACGATCGCGCTTTAGCGACCCCATTCTACATTTGAGGAGCCCAAGGCTCAGAGCGGATGTGGAACTCCCAGGGCTGCACGGCTGGTTCACTGCATCCTGTTCTGGGAAGAAGACAGGGTTCCAGAGCAGTGTTGGAGAGTGGAGAGGACTGGGGGCTGGAGAGGCCCCCAGCACGGGGTGGGGCGCCCCAGGTCGAGAGCAGGGCTGATTCCGCCCTTTTGCCAGCCTCCAGGAATCCGTGCCTCTCTGGGCGCCCGCAGCAGCCCCGGGGCTGGCAGGGCCAGGTCAGGCCGTCGGCATTGGCGGGGCAGCTGGAGCGGACTGGCACAGAGCTGATTAATTTATCCGGGTCCCCGGCAGGAAGCAGACAAGGAGCAGCTGGTTGGCTCTTTGGTGCTCCATTAATTGTGACAATGACTTTAGCCCCAGATGTGACGCAGCACTGCCCAGAGGCCCCAGCTGCAGTGTGGGGCACGGGGCGGGGGTCCTCTCTGGGCAGGTGGGGGTGGCAGGAAACACGACTGCTTTCAGGTGAGGCTAGCACACGCTGGGCTTCTGGGGGCAGGTGGGCCCCAGAGGCAGACACAGGTGGGCCGGGAAGATGCTGCCCGCTCAGCATCATATCAGTCACAGCAGTCCCATTCCTCGGGTGCCCTTCTGTGCCAGCCCAAGCTAAGCACTTTGCAGGCTTTTCTGCACCCTCCGAAGGCTCTCTGAAGTGGGCCTGTCTGGGCTGCATCCTACAGATGTGGGCGCCGAGGGCCAAGACCACTCAGCTGGCCCGTGAGGTGCAGCAGAGGGGCTTCCTCAGGCCGGAAGGACCCAAGATGCCCGCGGTCCTCGTCCTAGCACCTGTGGAGCAGCTCGGAACCCCGAGGATTCTCGGGGCTCCGTGAGGAGTGGTTGCTTTGTTTTACCTTTTACCTTTGCCTCTATTTCTTTTTCTTATTTTTTCTTTACAGTTGACATTCGATATTGTTTTATATTAGTTTCAGGTGTATAGCGCAGTGGTTAGACGTTCACATAGCTTATGAGGTGTTCCCCCTGGTAAGTCCAGACCCCACCTGGCAGGCACGCAGTTATCATAATATTATTGACTATTATTCCCTGTGCCGGGCCCTGCCTCCCCGTGACTGTTTGGGCCACTGATTGCACTTCTTAATCGCTTCACCTGTTCGCCTAGCGCCCCGCTCCCGTCTGGAAACCCTCAGTCCGTTCTTGGTATCTCTGAGTCTGTTCCTGTTTTGTTTGTTTGTTCACACTGTTCTTTGGACACCACACGTACTCGTGAGTGAAATCACACAGCAACCACCCTTCTCTGTCCAACTCTTCTCCCGAGCAGTGGTCCTCACCTCTTCCCCACCCCCGCTTACGTCACAGAATCTCTAGTCCAAGGGCAAAGGCACATAAAGGCCCAGGCGAGAAGACCCGCTGCATCTCTGGTGGAGCTGGGACGGGGACCCAGAGCTTTCCCCCTCCATCTGCCCTCGGGCCCCAGCCTCTCCCCAGGGTCCTCAGGAATCCACTGAACTCAGCCCACCGATAACTGCTCCTCACTAACCCGCACTCTGCAGGTGAGGAAACGGGGGCCCAGAGAGGAGCGGCGACTTGCCCGAGGTCACACAGCAGGCCCGCACCCCGCACCGCACCTTCTGCGTGACTGTCCTGGGTCTAACCCGGGCTGTGTGGTGCTTGCTGATCGCTGCGTACGCGTCCAGCCTCGCTGGGGCTCTTCCCTCCCACCCCTGCAAGGGGTGCTTGGGGGCAGGGACTATTTCTGCTGTGTCTCTTTCTTCAAGTCATGGTAAAATACACCTGATGTAAAATCCACTGTTCTTTAAAACGTCAACCCTTTGTAAGTGTGCGGTTCAGCGGCGTGAGCCACCCCACGGTGTCGGACCACCACCCCACTGTCCAGCTCCAGACGCCTTCACCTTCTCAGAGTTGCACTGAGTCACCGTCCGCTGTCCCCAGCCCCCGGCAGCCACCACTCTGCTTCCCGTCTCCGTGTCTCTACAAGTCTGACTCCTCTGAGCGGCTCCTACACATGGGGTCCTGCTGTGTCTGTCCCCTCGTGTCTGGTTTCCTGTGCGTTGTGCGGCGTCCTCAGGGTGCGCCCGTGTTGCGGCCCGTGTCAGACTGCGCTCCCTCTCAGGGCTGGGTCACTATCCAGCGCCCTGTGGTCTGGACAGGCCGCCTTTCATTTCTCCGCTCGCCCAGCAACGGGTGCTCGCGTTTCCTCCTTCCGTCCGCTGTGAATGCGGGCGTGCAAAATACCTGTTTGAGTCCCTGCGTTCACTTCTTTTGAGTGTGTGCCCAGAAGTGGAATTGCTGGGCTGTGTGCTAATTCTGTGCTTAATTTTTCGAAGAGCCGCCGCGCTGTCTTCCGTGGCAGCTGCACCCTTTTACGTTCCCACCAGCAACGCGCAAGGCTTCCCGTGTCTCCGCGTCCTCGCCAACGCTTGTTTTTTTCCTGTTGTTCTGATAACAGCTCTTGGGTGTCAGGTGGCAGGCATCTCATTGTGCTTTTGCTTCCAACTTCCCTAATGGCTAGCGACGCCGAGCGTCTTTCCATGAGCTACTTCCCCATCCGCCTGTCTTCTCTGGAGACGCATCTATTCAAGCCCTTTGCCTATTTTTACATAGGGCTCTTGGTATTTTGTTACTGAGTTGTAGGAGTTCTTTCTATATTCTGGATATTAGCTCCTTCTCGGATACACGGTTCGCACCTATTTTCTCCCATTCCACCTGTGGCCGTTTCACTCTGTTGAGAGTGTCTGGTTTATTTCTGAATCAGCGACGCCTGGCCAGCACCCGGCACCGAGCAGGCACACTCGACTTTCCCGCACCTGGTGTTCTCCAGAGTGGAGCCCAGACCAGCCCCTGAGCCCCCGGCCCCCTGAGGCGGGCGGAGGGGCCAGCACGAGCGGCAGGGCAGGGAGAGCCCCTCGTCAGTCAGTGAACTAGCGCCAGTCCGGGGGGCGCTTCTGAAGGAGTTGAGGTGTGGGCACGACAGGGTCAGGTTCGTGCATTAGAGAGGTTCCTCTGGACGTCCCCCAGCAGGTCCCCGCACTCCAGGAGTGAAAGGAGGAGCCGCACAGAAGCGAGGCCAGAGCTCTGCGGCTGCGGTCGCCATTCCGGTCAGGGCTCCATCGTTCACTAGTTATGTGACCTCAGGCGCAGGGCTCATGCGTCCGAGCCTGTACTGGCTCAGCTGTAGACAGGCAATAACTAGCCCTCCCCCAGAAGGCTGTGGCACTCTGCAAGCCTCATCTGCAGGGTGCCCGGCATCTAGCCGCCGTGACAGTCCACCAGACAGGGTCAGTCCCTCTGGGCTGGAGAGTGTTCCGTCTTCTTCCCCAGGACACTCCAGGCACGACGCATGTGGCACGGGGAGAGGGTGGCTGGCCGACCCTCGCTGCAGCTGGCTGTGCTCTCTCTGCCCGCAGTGGGACTCCATCAGTGAGGTGGACGAGTCCTTCCGGCCCATCCACACGTACCAGGTGTGCAACGTCATGAGCCCCAACCAGAACAACTGGCTGCGCACCAGCTGGGTGCCCCGTGACGGTGCCCGGCGCGTCTACGCCGAGATCAAGTTCACCCTGCGCGACTGCAACAGCATGCCCGGCGTGCTGGGCACCTGCAAGGAGACCTTCAACCTCTACTACCTGGAGTCGGACCGCGACCTGGGCGCCAGCACACAAGAAAGCCAGTTCCTCAAAATCGACACCATCGCAGCCGACGAGAGCTTCACGGGTGCGGACCTGGGCGTGCGGCGCCTCAAGCTCAACACGGAGGTGCGCGGCGTGGGCCCGCTCAGCAGGCGCGGCTTCTATCTGGCCTTCCAGGACATCGGGGCCTGCCTTGCCATCCTGTCCCTGCGCATCTACTACAAGAAGTGCCCCACCATGGTACGCAACCTGGCTGCCTTCTCGGAGGCGGTGACAGGGGCCGACTCCTCCTCGCTGGTGGAGGTGCGGGGCCAGTGCGTGCGGCACTCCGAGGAGCGGGACACGCCCAAGATGTACTGCAGTGCCGAGGGCGAGTGGCTGGTGCCCATTGGCAAGTGCGTGTGCAGTGCCGGCTACGAGGAGCGGCAGGACGCCTGTGTGGGTGAGCGCGCCGCGCGTGGGCTGGTCGGCCGGTGGGCTTAGTCCGGACAGGGCTGCAAGAGTGTCGGGGTGGGGGGTCGCCACGGTCAGCAAGCATCTGGGTGGTGCGCACAGCACCTGGGAGAGTGGGTGAGCCCCCAGTGTTTCAGTGTCAGCAAACACACAGGCCACCTGTGTGTGTTGGGGGGGGGTGGGCAGGGAGCAAAACATACTACAGCCACGTGGTGCCGTGGGGAGGGCATCTGTGTGCTTTTCACACGCTGGTACATTTAATCCCCACGACTGCCCTGTGAAATAGAAACTACCTTCCTGATTTTATAGATGAGGAGGCTGAGGCACAGAGAGGCAAGGCAACTTACCCAAGGTCCCACAGCTAGGCAGTGACACAGCTATGAGTTGAACCCAGAAGTCTGACTGTACAGTCCATGCTGAACACCACTGAGCTACTGGCCCGTGGGCGGAGGGAGGTGGCACCGGGCCCTGGGGGAATGAGCACAGTGAGGGCGCTGGGAGGTGTGCAGGCGGGGAGTACTGTCTCAGTCGCGCGTGGCACCGGGGCAGCTGAGGCAGGCTTTCTGTGCTCAGGAGGACCTTACCGAGGACCTCTGGGAGAGGACACCCAAGGTCCCTGTGAAGGAGGACAGCCAGGAGCATCTGGCTCATGAAGTGGCACGGCACCTGTTCCCACGGGTGTCCTGCTGGGGTCCCCGCGTCAGACACCAGCAGCAGGCCCAGACCTCAGGCTCCGTGTGCGTGTGTGGCCAGCAGGCCGTGTGCGGGGGCCGTGCTGCCGAGCGTCCTGAGCGCCCACGACACCGGAAGGGTGGCTGTGGACCGACAGCTGCTGACCCAGCTGTTATTGGTCTTGGCCTGTTGCCCTCTGCCCTTGGCCTCCCCGGGGGGGCGGGGTGGAGCAGACCTATGGCAACTCAGCCTCTCAGAGCAGAGGAAAGCCTGCTGCAGAGACCACTGGTTCCCTTGGGGGAGGAGAATGTGCCCGTGAAGGGATCAGAGAGCCTAGCCCCCCGCCCCCCCCACCACAGGCAGCCTCGGTGAGAACTGGGGCGGGGCCCTGTGGGCCGCCAGGCGCACCCTCCTGGCCAGGCACCGAGGCCACAGCCAGTGGGAGCTTCAGGCCTCTCAGAAGCATCCTTCTGCCTGTAGCTGGCAGGATGGACCCCTTGGTGTTTGCAGAACACAGGCTGACAACTTCAGAATGACGCACCAGGTCATGTTGGGGACCAGGGTCTTCCATCCCGCTACCAGACCCTTTCAGGCCCCTCTCTGGTTTCTTTAAGAAATCTTTCTTTACATTCCCAACTGCTGCAAGTCCTCAATTCTCGTGGACCTTAAACCCCAAAGCACCTTCTGTGACATTTGCCTGTCTCTGGATTGGTTCTACCCTCCATGGCCTAGCATGCCGGGCTCCCCTGGCCTCCAGCCTCTCCTGGTCCCTATCACAGGCATCCCTGTATTTCTCTACTCCCCCTGGGGTAATAGTAATAACCGGCATCCCTATTTCCTTGACAGCTTGCAAGGGGATTCCTCGGGCATCAATTCACTTGCTCATTGTAACAAGGCAGGCGTTATAATTCCATTTTATGGGTGGGAACACTGAGGCTCAGGACGTAGTGTCGCCTGCTGAGGTCTCACAGCTAGGGAAAGGTGGAGCTGGGACCTAGGTCTGTCTTGCTTCTAGCCAGGGGATGGCTTTTCACCTATCCCTGGCCCACCGCAGCTGCTCTCCTTGCCAGACCTGGCTCCCAACACCCCCTCATCCTGATGGGGACAATGAAGTCCTTTAGCAACATTGTTTCCAGTGTTTGCCGTGTGCCAGGCACTTTAATAAGGGATTCTGACGCGTCCTGTCAGTTGCCTGTTCTGTGCAGCATCTCCTGTGTCCCTTTCTTCGGGGAGTCCCCGCAGTTTCTCATTCTTACAGTAGTTCCCTAAGCAACGTATTCTGCCCCCACCGTGCTGCTGCGAGACACTGAGTCCCCTCCACTTCAGTCTAGAGGAGGGGTCTGGCCCCAGGCTGTTTCACCCCGGAGCTCTGACTGCTTCCTCTGCACACAGCCCCGCTTCCCTCCTCCCTGGGTAGCATGCAGACAGTAATGGGTTCGCCGGCCCGTGGATATATC
>PVKM010047813.1:0-11361 GCA_004027735.1 Carollia perspicillata
TTGACATCCTAATTGATACTAATTTGGAAAAGACATGAGCCTACATACACCAATGGATGCCTGTGGCATTTGTACTCAAGTGAGAAAATGTTCACCCTCATTTGTTAAACGTAGAAATCCAAAGTGAACAGCGGGAAGATGCTGTGGCCTGGGTGCTTAGGGCCCCCCAAACCAGACGGAAGCCTCACTCTCGACGTGGTGGGGTTCGGAGGCGACTAGGTTTGCGAGATGGCCTCGTGAGCGGGGCTCCACGGCGGAGCTAGTGCCCTGGAAGGAGGAGAGGAGAGGCCCGAGGGCTCTGCCTCTGCCGCGGAAGAGCAGCGGGGAAGGCAGCCGTCTGCCGCTAAGAAGAGGGACTCAGAGCCCGACCCTGCCGGCACCTTGGCCTCAGACTTCCAGCCTCCGGAGCCGGGAGAAAGTGAAGTCCCGCTGTGCACATCCCCGAGCCCATGGTATCTTGTTATAGCGGCCCGGGCAGCCCGAAGCAGACCTGTTCTCCTACTTAATTAGCAAATAACTTTATCAAGCATCTCAAAATATTCATGAACTTTGACCTTGCTATCTCATCCGGGACTCTGAAGGAAATAATATATGAAATGAAAAATTCAGTATGCCTAGAATGTTTCTGTTATTCTACAAGTCAAAAAATGGAAATAATATAAATCCCAAATATACTTGCAAACAGTTGGTGAAATATTGCCTAGCCATGAAAAGTCAGATTTTGATATTGAGAGTGGCATCAAAATATAAAATATAAAAATGTGGTGTATACATCTGGTTTTTGGAAAGTCTAGAAGGGAAAGCACAAAACTATTAATAGCTGCTAGCCTTACGTGATTCCATAAGCTTTCCCTCCATTCTGCAGAATACTGTTTATATGACTTAAACAGGTTATTTGCATCTTTGCAGGTGAAGCCCGCTTCGTCTCTGCCTCTAGGCCTCCTTGTTCCGTCTGCCAGGTGCCCTAGATATTTCTTCTATGGATTTCGGCCCAAATCCTACCCTTTAATATAGTTACAGAGGTCATTTCCTTTCGAGGCAGAGGGACCGGGGGCAAATTGTTGCCAGCATTGAGGTTCTTAGGTTCCCCAAGACAGCAATTGAGAGGAAGCCCCAGAGAAATCTCCAGGCAGATTTTATGAGGCTTATGCTTGAGCACAAGGGAGGCAGCCCAGAGGGGAGGAAGGTCCTCTGAACCGGCTCAGGGGCTGGCTCTGCCTGGCTGCTTTTATAGGTTGGAGGGCGTAGTGGGCTTATACGAAAAGACGGGCTTAGGGAAAAAAAGGTAGGCTTGCGGAATTTTCCATTTCAGGGTCCAGTGACTTCCTTTCCAGCTGTGTTGCCTGGTAACCATGTTCTCACCTGCGCTGTGGGAGCAGGAGGCGGACTGCTCATTACCACCGCCCTAGGGAGGTCGTACAGCAGTCAACTGAGCATGTGGGCCAAGTTCAAGCAGGCACATGGAAGGCAGAGAAATTCGGCTACCTCTGCATTTTTGATTAGGGCATGGAGAGGTAGTGACACTTTTGCTGTCGCTTATACCATGTTCCCTCTGACCACCTGGTCCTCACTTGGCTTCCTGGCCATACGATATTTTCTATTCTTAGACCCAAGTCCCTGTCCTGTCTGAAAACCACTTTCCTACTCCGTACCAACTCTCTGATTTCTGCCAGATTATCGAATGTCTCTAAGCTTTGATTTCCTTGTTTGTAAGATCATTTCATATGGGTTTTGTTGAAATCCATAATGTTTGTAAAACCATGAACACAATTTAGGAGATCGTGTTGTTAGTTTTGATGCTCCCACCCCCACCTTAAGGCTTTTGCCATCTCTCTCATGCTTGGACCGCCAAATTCAAGTTCAGATTGGCCACTGTGACTCCGTATTCTCCTGACTTCAGGCCATGCTCTTAGATCTCAGGGGAGTAATCTTCCTAAAACGGGCTTCCCACATTGCTTGGAAGTTTTCTCTGCCACCCACTCTTACCCGCAGGTCTGGCTTTTAAGGCCTCCAGAGTAGCCGCTGTATAAATATTCATATCCTTGCTCTTTTCCGGCTGTTGCTAACAAGAACATTGCTATCACAATGTTTCGTTATATCATTAAATTGTTATATTGTTAAAGCTTCTTATAATAGCTACCTGGCCCTAAGAGCTCACTGTCCTTAATGTTGAGCCGCACCTACCATTACAGTCAGATCCTCTTAGTGAGACATTTTGCAAGCAATTCCCTGGTCCTTCGGTGACCTCAGGCCTTGCAAAAGTTCACAGTGTGGTAAAAACAATTACAACCAGCAGATGAGGCAGACACTGATTACGATGCTTTTGACTCAGAAGTCTAGACTGACGGGAACACGGGGGCCGGTCCTGGGCCTCGCACCGCAGGGCCCGCGTGCGCCGCTCAGAGGCAGTGCAAGTCTTGCTCCACAGTGGCTGACCCACTGTGCTTCCAGGATCCCAAATTTCAGTCGAAACGCATGAGAACGACGAAATTAAGGTCTTTGTCTCACTCTCAGAGCATTGACTAAATGGACCCATTTGAATAATGCAATGTAGATTTCCCACTTGAAGTTTGAAAAGGCATTTTTCTTAGCGCTTTATTTATGCTAAAAAATAGAGCTACTGAAAAGGAGACTTTCAAAGCTACAGGATAGTTTTCGAGAGCCTTCAGTTCCTTCCTACAGAATGTTAGTCTCCTGTCCGCCTGACAGAGACTGGGGACTGAGCCCCACCTCCATCACTGCATACGCAGCAGACGGGGCGGAGGAAGTCCGAGGGCACCCGCACTGGCTGCGAGGCGCATTCAGCACCGTGGCTCCCGAGCGCATTAGATTTTATTAAAAGCATTCTGCTGCAACATCCACTCCTCCTAATTGGTTTATGGATAGCCTCCACCATTCAGGCGAATCCTAATTGCGTTTCCCCACAAATCTAGTTTGATTTATGGCTCCTTATTTGCTCTGTATTATTTATAACAATAAATTGGAGTAAAATCCTTAAGACATCCAACAAAATTTACAGGCATTGTTCTACAAACATGGTACTTACATGAAGGTTCTTAACTGCTTTTTTTTTTAATTGTTTTTAAAGTTTAGTCAAGTTACACCCCTCTGTATGATTTCCAGTAATGAAGTCTTTACTCTGTTTTCTGAGGTTGGTTATATTTCCCTGGAGTCTTTACTATGGATTTTTAGAATTACTTGGAATGGATCGTGTATAGAGTATTTAAAACATAGCATGTCCTCCTAGAAGGTTCAAGTGGATACATTTCTATTTGGAACAGAAGAAAATACTATCTGAAGATACAGTGACCAAGCACCTGCGTGAAGGCAGGTGACAGCCCTGCTGCACTGGCAGGTGTCACCTGCTCAGCTTGAGTCATCTGTGACAACTCAGGAGGACCCTGTCGGTTTCTTAAAGAGAAGTGTGTTCATTACTGGAAGTTTGAGGTCAGGAGATTGGAATATAGGATAAGAGATAAAAGGAGAAATAAATTGATTTTAAGAGCATTTTACAAAGAAGGGAGAAAGATGAATAATCCCAAGCAAATTTTAGGCCCGTTAAACCTAAGTGGGGGAGGCTTGCCATCGACAGCGTAAGGAATAATTTAGCACCTAGAAAATATCAAAAGGATGGCTGGCAGGTGAGGAGCAGACGAGCAATCTAATACTAGTTGCAGCTGAATTTTTCAGTGAGGAACTGGGTCTTTCATCTCCGCTGGAGCACACAAGGGGCCCCCACTGTGTCAGCGGATCTCTGCCCCACGAGCCGTGAGGACTGTCTCTTCCCCTCCCCACTGGGGTGCTGTCCGGGGGTGCCTCGCGGAGGGTCAGGAACTTCACCGTACCCAGCAGCAATGTGTCCGCCCCCTGCGTGCGGGGAGCAGGAACCGGGCATTCCTGCACTCGGGGAGCTGTCGGTGGAGGCCCTCGGGTGCTGCAGCCCCACCCCCACCCAGTATTAATGAGGAGCTCCCTCCACGGGGCTCAGCAGGGGCCAGGCTGGGGGCCAGGACCACCACACCGACCAGCAGTAATGAGGTGGCACCCTCCCCGAATCTCTACCGGAGAGATGTCGTATTAAACCAGCCGAAACAGAAGGGTTAAGGCCCAGAGTCACAAAATACACCAACGCCCACGTTTCCACAGAAAATCAATCAGAAAATGTCATGCCAAGAATCAGGAAGATCACAAAGCAAATGACAAAAGACTATCGCAGGTGCCACTCCCTCCCAGCCCCCGGCCACCACCATTCTGCTCTGTGTCTGGGAGTTGCCATTTCCCGTTTCCACCGTGAGCGAGGTCGCGCTGTCTGTCCTTTCGTCTGACTTACGTCACCTCTAGGTCCACTCATGCTTTGCAGACGGAGTCCCTTCTTTTTCATGACAGTTTTCTGTGGGACAGACACCACACTTTCTTCATCCAGGAAAGGTTCATTAAAAAAACATGAAAATGTCCTATCTTCTGACCAGTAATCAGTACTACCCAGTAACAGCGCATGCATATATGCACACACACACGCACACACGTGTGCCGTTGCACTGCAACTTTCTACACATACGTGTGTGTGCTGACTTAACTGGGCTGGCTGTCCTTTCTTCAGGTTATGTTCTGCCATGCCTGGGGGCGTTACAATAAAAGGGGGTTGTGATGGGAGATGGTAATTGCTTTTTAAACATAACTTCTTGGCAAAATAAGTCATCAATTCATTATCAACTCCCCCAAAATGTGATTCAAGATTCACTTCCTGGTCCATAAATTGCAAAAGCCTGGGAATCAGAGCTGCCCAGTTTTCCTTATGCAACTGGAGTTGAGAATGTTCTCCTTGGTTCACAGCATCCAGCCCGCCGCTCTGCACAAAGCAGGCATTGTGTGCACAGGGTTATTTAACAAGCGAATTTAGCCGAAAACGGGGGCCGCGTGGTGAAGAAAATTCACACTTTAGTCCGGGCGTTCGGTCGCTGCCCTCTGCGCCTCCACTCCGCACTAATCGCCTTGACGAGACATTTCTTAATTTCCCACTGAGGTCCCAGTATTTGCCTTTATACGTACATTAGACAAAATGTATTTGTCATTATCTGATATACTTATTATATTACATATACTTTATGTACTTCTTTGTTAAAATTAAAGTTTTTCATGGAAATGCTAAAATTAGCATCACTTAAAATATTAAGATATTACATAAATTATTGACAATCTTGTTTGTATTAATAATTAATGATATAATCAGGTTTTTATTAAACTAATAAGTGATTAGCATTTACCTTTTTTCTAAGCAGGGAAAGACACATGTCAGGAACAATACAGTGAACTATACTTTTCTGAATAGTTCACTAATCACTTTGAATTTTTAACCTAATCAATTAGTTCACATAAATACCACACATTTAAAAGATGTACTCAATGTGAATGACTCCATATAAAATATTTCTTCTCCAATAAAAATCTCAATTTGGGGATGAAAGATTCTCATGTAATCTATTCTAATGTTACTTTCTCTTAAGTTCCTATTATCACACGTGTTATACACATAGTAGACTATCATTTTTCTTTTTAAACTTTGTCCTTTATCATTAGTAAATCATATATCACATTTTTGCAGTTCTGTTGTTAATATCTTAACATGAGAATATATCCTACCATTTTATATATGGAGAAAGATTTAAAGGCGGTATTTTAAATCTACTACTTCGGTATCCCACCAAGTAAATGGAACTTGAAATTAGAGTTTGCAATTATCAAGAAACTGGAAGTTCTGAACTTAGATGCCTTTATTGACAATTTTTAAAACTAATTATCAGCCTTTTCTTCCTTATAAAGTGATATTTTAAAGTCACATTTTCTACTAAAGTAGCTTGAAATAAAGTAGACACTTACCAATGATTATAAAATGATTTTATATTAGTGAAATTTTTGTTGTCCATTATTAGTGATTTGGCCTATATCATTTAGATGTTTTATGCAAGCTGATACTTAAGAAAACCAGCCTTTCCACTATGCAATTTTCAGTTTGGTTTAAAATCTGATGCCTGTTTTGTTTTCTTTGAAGGTGAGAGGCCCCCCCACTGCAGGAGCATTTAAAGAGAGACCAACCAAGCCCACAGCATTTCGAAAGTTTTATGAGCGTGGAGACTTCCCCATTGCCCTTGAGCACGACTCAAAAGGAAACAAAATAGCGTGGAAGGTAAGTCAGGGCACAGCTGGGGGAGCCAGCTGCCCGTGCTTGCCAGGGGACGTCTCCCAATGCCAAACAGACGTGGCTGATGAGTAAACAAACTGGAGAGAGTTCTCAGCGCGGGGAAGGCGGTGGGTAAGCGCTTAGAGAAAGTGGCCCCACCCCCCATGTCAGCTAACACCCACCCTGGCTAACAATTAAATTATAGCTGGCAAGGAAGAAAATGACAGAGTCCCCGTGCCTTAGAGAATTGTCTGGTGCCCAATCCATCTCTATTTTTGTGAGAACCTGGCAGCCCACTCCTGTTTCGGGCAGTTCCACTGAATGATGGAACTGGTGGCCGGATCTGGAGAGCAACAGCCATCCATCTCCCCCCGGCTTCACCTTCCTGCAGGACGCTTCCCAGTGGAGGCTTTAATTACCTAAATGGATAGGTCAAGCCCAGCCGCTCCCTGGGAATGCAGAGTGGAATACGAAAGAAGGCAGGTGCCCAGCGCTGCTCCGAGCTGTCTGCAGCACGCGTCAGCCACGCAGCCCCGACACCGGCGCCCTGGTGCAGGCTGACCTCCGCCGCTGAATCCATTACCACGCCGACACCTTTTGGACAAAAGGTTAATTGGCCTCAAAACAAATGTGTTGCCTAATGGCTCCATTCTAATGTGGCCGTGTTTCTTCCTAAAAGGCTCGCTGATGTTATTTGTAAAAAGTTGCCAATCTCTTAACTGGAGAAGGCTGTTACATTTAATTTGAAAAATGAAGGCTGATCTCTAACCAGTGTCTGCAGTTTAATTGATTCTTGTCATCCCCGGCTTTGCTTTGGGTGATATTTATCAGCGAAAATGCCTTCTTGGCCCAGAAACAGAGAAGCAGGGCCACGTGTGAGTGTCACCTCCAGTTAAGGAACAAAAACGGTTTTTACCAAATATCATTGAAATTAAGCCATTGACCCATTTAACTACAAAATGCCGCAGTAGTATCTGAAGGTGAGCATGGCAATTCTCTGTAATTAGTAACAAACACATTTATGTTAAAAGATAAAATTATCAAATTGAAGAATTCATCAAAGTAGCTTAGAAAGATTCGTTAAAGTTAACCTCTACTCTCCTTTATGGGAAAAAAAACCCTAAAATAATTGTTTGCATTATTTCTAGTGTGTCTTTAAATGTTTTCATATAATTATCAAACATTTCTGAATCTTGGGCAGACATCTGATATTCAGTTATTGAACTTAGAATTATTACAAGTTATTTAGTAAGAGAAATCGGGAGGGGTCCTTGTTATTGAAATTTGTCATCTTTTTTTAGGATGATGAAGGACACCATCATGCTTTTAATCGTCACTATTAAAATGGGAAATCTGTTATGTGAAAATATGCACATGAGAAAAAATTATAGAAACTATGATTAATGTAGAGATTTTAATCTTAGTATAAGTACATATTCCCAACACTTTACCGTGATTTGGGGGGTTGTTTGTATTGGCTTTGTCATGTGGATTTCATGTTTGTGTATTTACCGTTTCATACAAGAGAATACTGTGGAGCTTCTTAAAACCCGATTCCTTCTGAGTAAAAGAATACGCCATGTTTCTTCATAAAAAGTGGGCGGATTTGGTCTGAGTAATTACAGCACATAAAAATCATGTGAATGGAAAGAACGCATACATTTTTTGACGGGTTCAAATAATCTTATCAGTAACTTTTAGAGATGTCAAGAGACTAGAAGGAATTCATCTTGAAAATAATCTTTGAAGACTATCTTTGGTAATCCAACAGTCAGAAGGGACATAATTGCTTTTCTTTTTTTATGGCCGTATTAATCCTTTTAAGCTGCCGTCACCTGTGCTGCTGACTCAGCAATGTAAGCGGTCAGAAGGGAAGGGAAGCGATTTATTTGCCGCCACTGGCAGAGCAATAGCGTGCATTTGAAGAAACATCGTATCCTGTGACCAGTAGAGTCTCTCTTTTAAAGCTTTGCTGAACACCTCTCAACCATACTACTTTAACACTGAAAAGGAAACATTACAATAATTAGACGTAGGCTCACTGTTCCCATTTACTCCCTGGCACACCCACTGCGGGGACAGTCCGGTACTGGGCAGCCTCGCAGGACTCCACTGCAGGGTGCCGTTCCTAAGGAAGGGGCCTGGCGTATTGAAGGAAGCAGTGCCCGCCTCCCCCAGACCCCTGGCCGCACAAAACCAAACCCACCCGCAAACCTACACGGGCCCCCGCGGCGCTCTACTTCCCCGTGTGTGGACGAGGGTGGCGCCTGGTCGGCAGACGCCTCACCTTCAGGTCATACCGCGCCCCTCGCCAAAGGCTCCCGAGTTGAGTCGCTGTGCTTCCCCAAGAAAATGCCGGTCCCCTTCCCACGCTCCAGGTGACACCCCCAGGACACGCAGGGAGTTTGCATGTGTCGGAGACAGAGGGCACGGACAAAGGGTGGGGGGCCATTTCCTCAACTAGAATTGCAGGGGCCTGGGTCCCGAAAGTACTTAGGAGTCACTGCTCCGAACCGGGATGCAGGCGGACCAGCATCTGTAGCATCTCAGGCGCCTTCCCCAAGGGGAAGCCGTGCTGATGGGGGTCGCTGTCCAAGACGTCCAATTCCCCGCTCCTCATTCTGGATTAGCTGCCCGACCGTCAAAGTAGAGATCACCGGAGCCTGGAAATGAGGCTCTGTGGCAGTGCCTTACACACAGACGGCCAGCAAATCCGCAAGTGGAAGCAAGGCTTAGACACGGGTCCGTGTTGTCGGTGTGCGTGGAGGTTTCTCTGCCCGTGCCCTGAGCCGACATCGCAGTTTCGTGCCCACGGGAGCAGCTGTCGGTTCCCCACGTGCCACGACAGGGCAGACCCGGTGCCGCGGCCTGTGCAGGGTCGCTTATTCTCGCGGAGCCTCTGCAGTCAGAGCAGCGTGGAACGCAGCTCTCTCTGTGGTGGGACCGCGCCACGTCTGCGCTCATACATCACGACTAACCATATGTGGCCATTAAGCACTTGAAATGTGCCCGGGGAGACTGAGGAACTGAACTTTTAATTTTAATTAAGTGTAATTTAAATGGCCACATGGTTACCATATTAGACAGTGCTGCTCTAGATAAAGATAATGGCAGTAAAAAAAAATCCTGAACCTGCTCTCCAGACGGGATATCACAGCTACGTGGGAATTACCGTTAAAAGGAACAAATAGGGCTGACACGCACATTTTTGTCCTGGCTGTCTGTCTTCTCATACATTCCTTGGTAAATATGGAAAAATTTTGCAAAATATCTGTAGTAAAACTTTCTGTGTACGTACCAGTGGTGAGATGAATAGGTCTGACCTGGAAGGTGAAGTCAGCTAGGCGAGCTCTGGCACGCTTTTTTATTCTTCGATGTTCGTTTTCTAATACGGCAAAGCGTTCCTGAGCAGCAAGGGGTAGAGCCACAGAAAGCACCATCCTCACTTGAGAAATTGGACTCTGCCCTGCTTCGCGCATTGCGTCGACTCAGCTAACACTCAGGAGCCATGACTTCGTTCCACCGGTGATCTGTGTGGAAGAGCTCGCCACCCCAAAACCTTCCAGAGCAGGTGACCGGCCGGAACGACGGGCGTTCAAAGACCGTGTTTGGGTCGCCACATCTTTAACGTCCGTCTCCAACTTCCTGTACTCCTGGAACGTGACTCTTACCCCTGACAGGACAGCGTGGGGGTGGAGGCGGGTCCCCCCGTGGGCATGCTGGAGGGCGAGGCAATGTTACACAAAACTGCAAAAGATTCAGTGTGTTGCCCCCACCTCTGTGCCGGGAGGGGTCGTGAAGGGAGGCGGATGTGTCCAAGGTGGTCCTTTGCTGGAGAGAGTTTCCAGTTGTACCAAGACCAAACGTGAAAGCATGAACCGCAGGGGAATATGAGATTATGTGGGAGCTTACACTGCTTTCCTGTAAACCGTCCTCCCCTGCCTCCAGACACCTCCAGGCCACCCTCCCCCCACGTTGGTTTAAAACAGCCTTCGGGTCTCAGATGCCTCCTCCCCCAGCTGCCCCCTCCTCCCCTGCTTCTTCTCCACCCTCTGGCCCTTCTTCCTCCTTTCCATCATCTTCCTCCCCTGTCCCTGCCTCCGCTCTCCTCCCCTTTCTCCTCCTTTTTCTCTTTTTGTTACTTCTGGGAATCCACATTTTCCCCTCTAGATTTCCCAGCATCGACTCTGGAGAAGGAGCCAGGAGCCCATCCTGGTTCTCTGTTTCAGGCAGGAATCTGAAGCCATTTGGTGGAGGCACCCCAATGAACTTGAGATAATAGTTGTTACCTACACAGTTAATGAGGAACACAAATACACACCACAGGCAACACTGTGAAACATCACCATTTTAATATGAATTCCAATTCTGAGCCATTGTTTAAAAATAGTACCACGATACACGTTATTTTAAAATAACCACTTCTAGGCAGACCTTGGGAGAAAGTTGGAGAAAATTATCATAGTCATGTTCACTTTAAAAATAGCAGCATTATAAACCATTCACTTATTTCAGTGTCAAAAACAACTGCAAGTACACTAAAAGATCTCAGTCCTCTCGCTTTATAGGTGTTTGGATGTAGTAGGTATTGCCAGAGATCACCGTTCTCCACCCACCTGTACACCGCGCTACCCGATGGAGTGTGAGTGCTCAGCGAGGCGGCTCACACACTCTCCAGCGAATGCGCGTCAGGGTGCCCCAGGTGTTAGAGAGGTTCGGATAAAAAGCGGAGGCCCTGTACTTCTAGCTGAGTGAGGATATACTACAAACCCCGTGACGGTGCCGCTGTAACTGCAAATCTTCACCCTGTCTCAAGGGAGCTCAAGGTGGACTTGCCCTCCTCAAGTCTCCCTCTCAGCACCACGGGGTCCCTCCTCTGCCCACGTGGCAGTGGGCATGGTGCATTCTTGATTTTTTATCCCCTATGTGACATGTAAATGATTTTTAGTAGCCCATACTAGTGAATAAAAGGAATAAACCAGAACCGATGCATGCAGGAAGGCGAGAATGGACTCCAGGTGGTCTCCCTTCACTGCTGAAAACAAGCCCCCACCGGCCTCTCGGGACGGGCGCAGTTCCACGGTTATGCACACTGTCCCTGCAGCAAATGCACTGATTGTACAGTTAGTTGCTGGTTAGAACTAGGATCACAAGTTTTTCTATTAAAAAGTGACTTCATAAAT
>PVKM010047814.1:0-11344 GCA_004027735.1 Carollia perspicillata
GTGTTACTGGATAAAGATCTATCTCTTGCTATCACTCTTCTTATTTAAAATTTCATAGCCACAGATAAAACTTGTCATGATTTTAGAAAGAACTCCATTTTTATTCAGACATGTTGAAAGGAAATTCATTTTGTTTCTGAGAATAATAAATAGAAGCCTAAAAGGGTTTCTTTTTCTCTCTTGGTTCCTGAAAGTCAGATTTTTCCTTTGACAAATGGCAAGCCATCTTTCATTTTTTAATGCCATTACCCTAAGATTGTTGGTTTAATTTTAATCTTTTCAATTGAAATGGTTGAATCATAGTGCAAGGATGATTTTATTATAAGATTAAGTGCCCAGAATATCAAAAATTAGCCAAAATGGTGAATCTATTAGTGCTCTGTCACAGCCAAAATGATTCATTTGCTTACCACCAGTGATTAGTCATCATTCAGCTACATATTTGATAAAATGAAAAGAAAAAAAATTTTGTAAGTACACTCTTATTAATAACATGCTTTCTGTTTATAAGAGCTTTTAAGGGGCTCTTGACATGACATCTAGGGTTAACAAAAAAAAATTCCAAATACATGAACATATATTTCCACACATAAGTTGAGTGCAGCTGTCATTGATTTGTGATTCAAGATCAAGAGACTGATTCAATTTGCGCGTGTGTCATTTTGAATAAAGTAGGCTTAAGGACCGTATCTATACTAATACAAAGCAACTAAAGGACATCTTCCTACAGCCCTGTTTATTTGATAAATTTTTGAAATATGCACTTGATAAGGAAAACAAAAAGTAAGGAAATTCTGTTTTGAATTGGCAACTTGGCATTAGGTATAAGAAATAAGTATGGATACCTGGCCAATCCATCATTTAAGTCTTCAATCAAGAAATACGGGCTGAGTGACTTGTTACAATCTCAGCAGGAGACTAGAGCTGGGCAGAGAGCAGTGAATGGGATACTTGATGCCCCCGACTTCAGGAACCTTGAAAGCTACTGGGAGTTCAGAAAAGAAAGACATCATTACAAATTAGTGTCAAAGGCACTACAAAAAGTGTTAATCCAGGATGCTTTGAAATCAAGAGTTTCCCAATCTAGTGATAAAAAAATCAAGAAAGGCTTCTCAGGAATATTTAACTCAGCAACAGGTAGGGTGGTGGGCAGGATAGGCAGAGGAGAGTTTTGAATAGAAGGAAGAGTGTGCATGAGGGTCCCCATGAGACAGAGCGTGGGTGGAATTGGGGAAGGGAAATTAATGGTTCAGCCTATTGCTATTAAGCGAAATAGGAAATAAAATTCCCAAAAGGCTTTATGGGCTTCTCTGGTCACCTTTACATTCCAAAAAAGGGGTGTAATCAATGTGATATTTTACATATTCCAGACACTTTAAAGTGAGTGATAACGTCCAGTAAGACAGGAGTGAACAATGTGGCAAACTTTGAATGCATGAAAACTATTACAGGACAGCACATATTGTACTGGATTCCCAGCTTGTGACTGACACGACCCTCTACCAGCTAAAGGAAAATACTCTTCATTAGAAGGCTTGAGGTGCCTCTGTGGATTTTTCTTCTTACATTTTCCAGGATATATATTTTGTGTATATATGCCTAACTCAATAATAAAATATCATCTACATTATATATTTTTGACCACAACAAATTTTAATAAGTCACCTAGGGCCTAAAATGTGATTGGACTATGGTCAGGGAACTTAACCCCATGTTAGAACATCCAACAGTGATGTCTTCATTCAAGATAACCTGCCAGCCCTGGCTGGTGTAGCTCAGTGCATTGAACACAGGCCTGCGAACCAAACAACCGCGGTTCGATTCCCAGTCAGGGCACATGCTTGGGTTGCAGGCCAGTTCCCAGCAGGGGACGCACAAGAGGCAACCGCACATTGATATTTCTCTCCCTCTCTCCTTCCCTTCTCCTCTAAAGATAAATAAATAAAATCTTAAAAAAAAAGATAACCTGTCAATCTGTCAAGAGATCTAGTTGATTGACATTTGTGTGGACATTCCAAATTTCTTCTTTCCTTCTGTACCCCAAGTTAGCACTTCTATGATTGTACAGGCTTTAAAACAGACACCAAGCCAGTAATGTGACACCTACCAACAGTCTCTTGGCACAGTATTTCATTTTCTGTTTGTCTACTGCAACCCAAATGTAGGCCAAGCAAGACAGTGTAGCCCCGAGGGCTTCAGGAGGGAAAAATCAAGCTATGGGTCATCAGATCATGCAGGTGTTCAGAAAGATAACCACATATTCTGTACGTAAAGTATTAACACTACGAACAATAACTTTTAAACACAAAACATAAAAACTAGAGATGTGCTAGTGCTATTCAGCACATCTGTTTGGATTTGAACTACATTGTAATTAATGGGTGACAAAGTCTAGTCACAGTATATATTTCTAGAAGTAAATCTTAGAATGCCACTTACATAAACCATGATGCAAACTATAACCCCAGGAGTTTTGTAGTGTGGCTGTCCTATGAACAAGGATACTTAGGCCCTGACTGATGTAGCTCCGTGGATTGGGCATTGGCCCATAAACTGGGAAGTCACCAGTTCGATTCCCAGTCAGGGGCACACGCCAGAGTTGTGGGCCAGGTCCCCAGCAGGGGGTGTACAAGAGGCAACCAGTCTGTGTTTCTCTTTCACATCCACCTTTCTCGACATGTCTTTCTGCCTTCTTCCCCTTTCTCTAAAATCAATAGATAAAATCTTTTTAAAAAAACAATATTTAGGAGATCAATGCTTATCAGCGAAGTATCTCTTTTCCAGAGTTCATATGCTTTAGAAGTGGTACTTTTTGTCTCTCCTTCTCTCTTTTCTTACTAAAGTGGTGGTTTAGCACAGTGACCCCTGGAAGAGGAGGGAAAAGTCTCCTCCCAAACCCACACCTAGTCAGACAAGCTCTTTTGTGAGCCTCACTGGAGAGAGGAATTGGACAGAAAAGACAAGGATGGCATTGAGGAAAACAGTGTATAAGACCGGCTTGTTCTCCAGGCAAGTTCAATTAAGAGAAATGGGAAAGTCATCCACTTCAGTGCTGGGATCCAGCAGCAGACAAGGGAGACCATACAGTCACGGTTTTGCCCAGCTGAGAAGCCACAGTGGCACGAAAGGACCAAATTAGCTGTGATGGACACAGACAGCCACGATTAATCGAGAGCCAACCAGGGTCAGCTTTGTACAACACTGCCCCAGGAACTCCCCGACATATCTTGGAGAGCCATTGAAGAACAGAGAAGGCCCAGGAGCAGCAAAACAATTTTGGATATTTTTTGTGACTGCACACTTCCTCACAAGCTGAAATCCTGGGATATTTACGTTTCAAAAAGGTAACTCGGATTTGAAAAGTAAGCATATGAACTTAGAACTCTCTTGCATTCTAACATACCATGAAAATATACACAATGGTTAAAAAAAATGAATGCAATGGCAGAAACAAAGAATGCTCAATGTCATTTCATAACTATTGCCACTGATCCTTAAAACCCACTGTGTCCCAATTATTGCAAATTTTAAAATGCTAGGATGGGGCTGGTGGGACAGGGGAATGGAAATGGGAAGATGGAGCGGAAACAGAAAGATGGAGAGATTCTGGATGGATGAGAAAGTGAGGCAGAGAGTGGTCCAGCCGAGGCCTCTACCTCCTGGGGCTGCCTCTCATGCCTGGGCTACCCCCGCCCAAGGGTTCCTTCCTAAAATAACTAAGACACCCATCTCCATTTATGTCAGACAGAGACAAGCCATACAGAGCTGGCCTAAAAAGTTTCATTGATTGATTTTCACTTCTGTGGGTATTTGCTCATGTCTTTAGGAGCTTTTTTCAGCCTCCAGTACAGCTCAGGTGCTCTGGAGCAACCCATGTGTAAGACTATACCACAGTGGGATTGTAATCGGAATTTAGAATGTAGATAGAAGTTGAAACTTGCACTCTGTTCCGGCCACTGATAGCTCCCGGCTGCCCCCAGGCTTCAGACGACCACCTGCTGACTAGTTCTTTGACTCTCTGCCCCGGGCCCTGGATGCTCCCCTGCTGTTTCTTTGTCCTGGGCCCCAGACCATTTCCTTCCTCCTCCTCTGTGTCCTTGGCTTTCACATTTATGTATCTCCTGCTCAAACCTCGAGACCCCTCCCCTCCCCACTTTGTTACAAAGGTATTTAACCACCCACCTGTCCCCCTCCTCAGGGCCCAGAATTTGGAAGCTGTCTCCTCTAGGCCCACACGTGTAGTAAAGGTTTACTCCGTCACCCCAAACCTTGTAAGAGTTTGTTTTTCTGCAACAGGATGAGTAACTCCACCAGCCAATCTGAACCCTAGGGGTTAGGGCTGACAGTTTCCTCTTTATGCCAAAGCTGTAACACCCTGCTGGGATAGGATTAAAAACTTCTATCACTAAGCAAAAATAGATAAATAAACAAGCTAAAGCAAGAGTGAGTTAGCTGGCTCAGAAAATGGTTTCAGAATAGAAGCTCTCTTGTTGGCTTCTTATTTGCTTTGGTACATAATCTATCCATCCATCGGTTCATCTTATTTGCTTTTTTGATTCATTTCAGGGGAAACAGCAGACACCACTAATTTCCCCCTGACCCTTAAACCTGTATATCTCTAAAATCCTCAAATTTTAATGCTAACAGGCATTACTAGAGAACAGGCCTCCTCCTCTCTTTGTAGGCTAGGGTTAGTCGAGTGGTTCCCATGCCTTCTCTTTAAATCAGTACATAACATGTTTTAAAAGCTACTTTTCTTGAAAGTGTGGTGCATTCCAAAGTTAGACAATACCTTTCAATATCCTTGGGATCCTATTTCTATTCAAATGGAGAGAAACACATTCCCAAGAGCAAGCATACACCTGTAAGCTACAAATTCATTCCAGAAGGCATTTCCGGACTGCAGAACAGACACTGCTTCCAAGTTCCTGTAATCCCTAGGCTGTTGCTTGATTCAGAGGAGAAGGAACAGCAGCCTAGGGTGTGGGATGCCTTGGGGAAACAGCCAGGAGCAACGATAAAGGCAGAAGCCAGAACTGGTGACATTTAAGAAGACTATGTACCTATCTGAGCCTGGGAAAAACAAAGTGTTATCCATTCAGAATCACGTTGCACTGCTTTTCAGTTCCCCAAAGGGCTTCGTAAGAAAATGAAATAAGAATTTTACAAGGTCAATATTTAATTTTCCAATAACACATTTACCTTGGCTTAATTACAATCTGATTTAGTTTTTTGACAGCAACATTTCATTTTGTCCTGTAAGCAATACAAATAAAATTCCCCTAAAAGTTAATTCCTCTCCAGGTTGGAGCGTATGATTATAATATTTGAGGTGCAGCTTAAATATATCACAGGTTTTCTGTGCTGAAAACAATATGCTAAGCAGTCTTAGTTCAAAGTATCATCTAAAACGCTTAAAGAAGGAATTGCTTTTCTCGTAGATTATGAAGAGCAATTAAAAGAAATAGTGAAGCCTGAAGTTTGAGGTTGTTTTTATAACCATGATATTTAAGAAGCAATACATCCTACTACAACAGACACCAACTCGTCACTGTGGAGTTTGAAGTTAATATCAGATCTAGCCCAGGCCAGTGTGGCTCAGTTGGTTAGGGCATCCTTCCACAACCAAAAGGTTCTGGGTTTGATTCCCAGTCATGACACATAGCTTGGTTGTAGGAACGATCCTCAGTCTAACGTGTACAATCTCCAGTCCAGGAGTATGTGGAAGGCAACAAATCGGTGTTTTTCTCGCACACTGATATTTCCCTCTCTCTTCCTCTCTCTCTAAAAGCAATGAAAAAATTGACCTCATAGGAGCTCCTACCCTATGCAACAGCATGGATGGAACTGGAAAGCATTATGCTAAGTGTAATAAGCCAGGCGGTGAAAGACAAATATCATATGATCTCACCTTTAACAGGAACCTAAGCAACTAAACAAACAAGCAAGCAAAATATAGTCAAAGACATTGAAATAGAAAAGGGGATGACAGTATCCAGAGGGGAGAGGGAGGGAACTTCAGGGAAAAAGGGAGGGGATTATAGGAACAAGTATAAAGGACACATGGACAAAAACTAAGGGGGGTGGAAATGGGAGGGAGGTGGGGAGCACTGGAGGGTTGGCCTGGGACAGGAATAAAAGACAGAAAACTGTACTTGAATAACAATTAAAATAAAAAATTAAAAAAAATTAAACACACACACACAAAAAATAAAATTAAATAAATAAAAAAAATTGACCTCAGGTGAGTGGGGAAAAAAATCAGGTCTATTCACTGATTACTAAAGGAGCGGTTTCTGGAGAGAGTGGCTAGACTTAACAAACTAAAATATAAGATGCCCACTTAAATTTCAATTTCAGATAAAGATAAATTTCAATGTCAGATAAAAAGAAATCATTGCCTAGTATAAGTATATCCCATAAACAACAAATAGTTTTCTGTGTATTTCCCAATATTCCATGGTACATGTACTAAAATATGTTTATGTACTTGAAAATCAAATTTAACTTCATATCCCGTATTTTATCGGGTAACTCTTTTTCTTGAAGGCACTTGGAAGGCTCCGAAAAAGTTCACTCGCTTAAAAAGCTCTCCTTCTGAGGTTTTAATTTTTCCTGTTGGTAGTTTCATCTTCATTAAGCTAAGTAAGCATTGATTTCTTCCTGAGGTGAAGAAAGGAAAAACTGTCCTATTAAAATTCACAATTCCACTATGTAATCTGCACAAGAAAGACACAGTTCTACATGTTCTCACATGGAATGATCTCCAAAATAAATTACTGAGTGGAAAAAAAGCAAGTTTCAGCAACATGTGCATACTGGCTAATGAGAAATGTCTCCAGAGAGAGGAATTGTGTGTGTGTGTGTGTGTGTGTGTGTGTGTTGGGGGGGCACGGAGAGGAGGGTCTGTGGGAAGGAGTCTGTGATTTCATTCTACTGTTTTATACATTTTGTGCTTTCTATCATGTGAATATATTATTGATTCAAAGACAAATAAGTAAGTGTAAATGAACAAGCAAAGAAGAAAAGCAAAAATATTTCTTCCCAGGCAAAACAGAACAAAACATCCCAAGAGATGCCTAATATTGGGTGGAAATGGTTTTATTAATGTCCTTGACTCCCTGTCTGACCTTATCAGGTCACGTGAAGAGCTCCGGGACCCGGGAGGTAAACTGCAGCTGTGCGTGGATTCCGCCTCGCTGAAATGTATCTGATATTTTCAAGTGCAAAAACGACCTCTTTTCTATAAAGCTGTAAATTTTATCGGTGAAAGTGTGCTTCTTTTATATGCTTTTGTATATTTTATTCTCTGCTTTCTCAACATATTCCTCCTCTGCTTTCACTCATCGTGAGCTGAAATACACATACCCCTTTTAGCATAAGATGAGAAAGGGTCCCTTTGTGAATAATAGGAAACCCAAGGGGTCTGTTTTGATCTAAGTTTCTCCAGACACATTTTGAGCACAGATTTCCATTACAAAATCCATTTTCAGGCTACACGGATAGGGGGTATTTTAAAGGAAAAACCAAGTTCATAATTAAATCTAACGTTTGCCCTAAGAAAGGCCAATAAAACACACACACGTACACCATTAGCAACATTTTAAACTAATAAAAAAATCCACTGAGATAGTTGGTAAACCTAAAAATCCCAGTCAGGAGTGATTCAACCTCTCAGCTTGCATTCAAAATAAAGCTTCGTTCACTGATCTGAGTTGTCTCTTTTGGGATGTTCCATACCTCACGCTTCTGAGCCATCTCCTTCCCTTCCTGGCTCACAACCACATCTCCTGATATCCTGCTTTCTTCTTGAAGCCTTTCACCTCTCCTCTGCAGCTGAAACTGCATCTGCTGTTTATTTGATTACCCTTCCACAGTAATTAATTGAACATCTATTTTGCGCCATGCACTGCTCCAAGGGCAAGCAAAATCTCTTCTGTTGTGCCGCTTATGTTCTAGTTTGAGAAGATAGGGGGGAAAGGCAAAGAAATCAAAGTAAGTGGCTCAAGTACCTGACCAGCCTGGCTCAATGAGTTGAGCATCTTTACCACAAAGCGAAAAGTCACTGGTTTGATTCCAGGTCAGGGCACATGCCTGGGTGGCAGGCCAGTCCCGATCAGGGTACATAAGAGCCAATGGATCAGTGTTTCTCAACCTTTCTTTCTCCCTCCGCTCCCATCTCTGTAAAAATAAATAAATAAAATCTGTTGTAAAAAAAAAAAAAACTGGAGAGAATTTACATTTTAGAAGGTGAGGTCTCAAAAGGTCTTAATGAGTTTCCAAAAAGGGGTAATGGAGAGAGTTCTGGACAGAGGAAACAGAAAATGCCAAGACGGGACCCAGAAGCACACTGGATGTGTGTCAGTAGAATAAGGTGACTGGAGCAGAATAAAAAAGAGAAAGAAAGTAGGAGATGCAATCAGAGTTACCAGGTGGCCAGATCGGGAAAGCTTTCTGAGCCAATGTAAGGACTTCAGATGCTGCAAATATCTGTGTCCATTTACCACTAACTCCCCAGGCCCACCTCGCCTTGGTCTCTGATAGCCACTATTCTACCTTCTGCCTCTATCCAAAAATAATCTTTAACAAGTACTTCAACAAGTTAGGAAAACAAGAGTTGTTGTGCAGCAAAAAAATACATAAAATAGCTTCCTCAAGAACTTAAAAGTGAAGGAGATAAAACATTCTCTGAGAAATAAGCTTGAATATCAACAGATAATAAATCTTTGATAAAGTCATGCTGAAGAGTGAGAATGACCTCCTGACTATGATAGATAATCCTCCCCTGTGCACCCTTGGTTCTCTCTCTGGCCATACCACAAACATCAAATCCCCCAGGGGACTCGGCACGCCTGCGTCCCAGATTCCGAGCCCTGAGATTCTGGCTTTTCCCAAACTAAAATCATCTTGGAAAGGGAAGAGATTTCAGACTGTCGATAGATGCGAGAAATTATAATGGAGCAGCTGACGGCAATTGGGAGAGCTGGGTAAAGTCCCAAGATGCCTACATTGAAGGGGACTGAGGCGTCATTGTCCTATGAACAATGTTTCTTGTATCTTGTATCTTCTTCAGTATATGTCTCTATTTTTCATAGTACATGGCTGGATACCTTCAGGACAAACATCATATATTAAAGTCTCTCTAAGTCTAAACACCCCAAAATTATTAAAGACTAGAATATATGTGAGAGGGCTTACTGTAGATATCTTTTAAAGATTTTATTTATTTATTTTTAGAGAGCGGGGGAGAAAGAGAAGGAAACATCAATGTGTGGTTGCCTCTCGTGTGACCCCAACTTGGGACCTGGCCCAAAACCCAGGCATGTTCCCTGACTGGGAATTAAATTGGAGACCTTTTGGTTCATAGGCTGGCACTCAATACACTGAGCCATGCCAGCCAGGGCTTATTGTAGATATTAAACATACTATAAAATCACCATAGTCAAAATAATGTTATATAGGCATACAGATGTGCAAATAAAGCAGTGGAGTGGAGTAGGGATCCAGAAATAGATTCTAGTAAATATATTAAAATAGAATATATGATAAAGGAAGTATTTAAATTCAATAGGGAAAGAATACTGTATTTCATAAGTGGTATTGTCACATCTGTCTATACATACTTCAGAAAATGAGATTGAATCCTTAGTGCACAGCTTCTCCAAAACTAAATTCCAAAAGGTTTAAAGATTTAAATGTAAAAACAAAAGAATAAAGTCTAGAACAAAAATCTCCCTGGTGAACATCAATACCATTGATCTCCCCAGCAACCTTGAAAATCCTTTGCAACCCCTGATGCTGGCATGGCCATGGACATGGGAAGCCCTTTGATCTCTGTAAAATGCCAGTCATCATCAAAATTAAATGGTTTACATTGGGTGCTCCCAATCTAAAGCAATCCTTCATTGTTTTGTGTTTTATGGCTCCATTTCTTTGCAATGGCCTTGCTTTGAAAGATTTTACTTACCCGCAGAGGAGAAGGCCTGAACATTTCCAGGTACAACAGGGGTCACCAATTCTTGTGACCATTGCAAAACATCAGATTTCTTCTTTCATACTCTCCCAAGAACTAAAGCACAATCACTAGCCTGGAAAGCCGTGTTTACTACGCCCTTCTTCCAGAAGAGAGGAACTTGTCAACAGAGGCCTAGAGGGTACAATAGTTCCCATTCTGTAGCCCCCTTTATTTTAACCAATAGGATGCTACTACGCATAACAGCAACAGAAGCTTGAAATTTGCTTGCCTCATTGAGCAATGCCATTGCCATTCTCATAAACAGAATTTTCCTGGATAACTGCTAATCGCTCAGCTAGGGTCCCAAATTGAACAACAAGGAGAAATGAGAAATCACTGCACCCTAGCCAACTCTCAGAGCAAAAGCATAAAGCAAAGCTTTCCTAGTTGACCCGTAGACCCATGAGCAAAATCAATGCCAGTTAGTGTGTTACTTCAACTTGGTGATTATTTGTTACAAAGCTATAGCTGACTGGTAAATACAGTTATGATGTTTCAATTAATGGGCACAGACTCAAAGTATAGGAACAGTTAATAATATGCAGAAGATCTTGACAGGGGGCTAGAAAAGCCCATATAAAATCTTCTTTTTATTCCTGACTAAAAATTTGAAGAGGCATGTTAGCTATTTATCCATTCAACCATCATACAAACCATGTGACTAATGGCTTAAAATGGCAAGCAACGTAAATCTTTTCCAAGTCTTCATGAAGACTGTAGTCCAGTGAGAAACCTGGAGAGTAGGCAGAACGTTTTCATCCCATGGGAGGTATGCTGATAGAAGACACGCACAGTGCCACAGGAGGCTGTTACATGAGAAGTACCCAGTGTCAAACCTGGTGAAGACCTATGGAACCTAGGGAATAAAGGGACATCTGGGCTGAGACCTGAAGGATGAAGAGCATCTAGGCGGTTTCAAAGAGTGTAGAAAAGCCAGTCTCAGTGATGACAAGCCAGCATTGCAAGACCGGAGAAAAATGAGCACAGGGCAAATACTGGAAGATTGAAATTCTATGGTTGGTCTGGAGAAACGGGGTGGTAGAATGGGGGAAGAGAAATGGGAAAGGAAAAATAGATAAAACAGTCTGAAATCTGCTTATTCCCCCCCCTCCAATCTGATTATTTCTTCTCTTTTCCTCAATATTCTTCTGAGAAGGGCAGGACATCATACGTGTGGAATTAGAAGCACATTTTTTTCATGGCTAGTCCCCAAAAGTTTATTTTCAGACATCAGAAATGACTGACCTAGAGCAAGAGAGAGCCAAAGATTTGGATATTGTGCAGATAATGTAAGCCAGTACTGGCTCAAATATAATTTTCTTAAAAATA
>PVKM010047815.1:0-11357 GCA_004027735.1 Carollia perspicillata
ACACACACACACACACACACACACACACACACACACACACACATTCTCTCCTTCCCTCCCCTCCCCCCACCTCTCAGATTTAACTTCCAAAGGAAGTCTGATTTACTGTTGGATGCTCATGGGTTTTAGAATCTTAGGTTGTCATTTATTCTCTTTAGGGATCATTTCTCTTGATTTTAGAAAAATTAAAAATAGTCTCTGATTTATCTGCAAGCAGCAGTGAAATTAACAGGTAACAAATCAAAACCATGAAATTAGTATTCTAAGCATGAAATACATATTGTTATTATTTTACTATTTTTATGCTACTATTTTTAAAAATCTTCAGGAAAATCTTTAATAAGTCTGCATTTGTCAAAATAATTGTTTAAATAATTTTTAAATGGACAGTTAAGCCAACCACAATCATACTCTTAGAGAAAATTCATCTCATCATTGGGAAATATTAACTCACTACTCTTCCTATACATAAAGGAGAAACAATTGTTTCAATATTTTATTGTATGTTTTAATACTTGAACCAAATATTCTCAAGGTTAAAAAATTAACTTAAAAATTACAATAGCATTATATTAAATTTAAAACTTTGAGTAAAGCAATGGCCAAAGAAATTTTAAATATTACTGATTAGATATTTAAAAATAATAAAAAATATCTAGACAGAACTAATATTTTATATTTGACTTTATTACATTTGTATTACCAAATTATTTCACTATCAAAATTGATTGCAAATATCAGATCCCAAAATGAAATCATTTAAGTTTAAATTTTTTGACACCATATGGTATCACATCACTTATGCAAAATCATGTACATTATATTTTATGGTAAGAGACTTGATGCCTGTTATACAGATTAGATTAAATGGAGATAATCCCATTTTTCTAGGTGTGAAATATTAGGAAGTACAAAGCTTGCTTTGTAAATACAATAACCCATGGGTAACAAAACAAATAAAAACCCTTCAAGCATAGGTGATTGGTCTTTAAATTTCATTATAAACAATGTAGCCAAGTAAATAAATAAAATATTTAAAAAAGAAAAATAGTAGGCTGAAATACTATCAAATTAAGAAAAATTATTTTCTAAAGATTTGGGTATTCGGGAATTAACATAAATTCCTAGGAAGATAAACAAGGAAAGGTTGTAATAGATGGATTAGAGTTTATTAGGAACTAAATTTATCTTGTATTGTTTATCATACAAACTTTTAGCATGTGTTTTATTAATAAAATTATTTTACCATGTGCCACTGCATAAAGAAACAGCAATAAAAAGGCACTGTACAACTGTTGATGGTTTCAAATATTGCTAATATTGCATCCATTTGCACAGAGTAGAGGAAATGGGCACTTTCATATGGTATTGATGGAGCCCTAATTGATATAGCCTTTAAGACACACATACATTTTGAAACAATATTCTAGGTCTATAAATTTCATCAAGGAAAATACTGAAATATAAAGGCATAAACAAGAATGTGCAAAAATGTTTACAGCAATATTGTTTAAATAATCAGTAACTCAGAATATGTTCAAATGCCAATCAAGGGATCTGTGTAAAAATTTGTTATGCAATGGAAAGTTACACAGCCAGATAAATAACTAGGTGTCCAAGTTTACTGTTAAGAAAAAAGGAAGTTACAGAGAACCATAATTAAGTATTAACCAATAATTACTCAAATATATGCATATAAATATCAGAAAATTCTACAACTGACCAAACTGAGAACACTGTATCTCTCAAGGATGAGTTTATATTCATTTCCTAGATTATATATTTTGTATTACCAACTCTTTTCTAATGGTGAAAAAATAAAAAATAGAAAAACTTTATTGAAATAACTTTAGTACAATTTAGTTACATCCTAGATTTTGTTTCATTCATTCCAGACTATCCATAGAATACCTGGGAAACATGATTAATTTCTGTTTACAGAAATCAATTCGCTTTTTTTTTCACAAAAAACTAGGAGGAAAGCACATGAAAAATGTTTATATTTGGCTTGTAAGTTTAGAACTAAAAACAATAGAGAGGGAGGAAGAGAGAAAGCAATGAAAAATTATTGTCTAGGAAGGTGTTATATTCAATCTCGTAGAAAAGGGAGAAGAGACAATTAACTATAAAGCAGTAATAAACCAAGCCTCTTCCATCATCTGTAGTTTTCCTGTCTCTTCTCGGCATACTTGTAACCTAATATAAAAACGTAAGAATTGCATTACATATCAAATTAATTCAGAACATGACGGGAAGGGCAGGTAAGTGGCTGTTGTAGAAATGAATAGAGTTCATGAAGAATTTAATAAGTATTGATCCTGATTTCACTAGGGGTAAGCTGCTTTCTGCTACTTAGTTAAGTACTTTGGAAAGCTGTATCACCTGTGAGGTCAGTAGTTCAATACCCAGTCATGAGCTATTGACTCAGCAGACTTCATGAAATCAAGGAAGGGCATCTCCGGGATCTTCCCCCTTGGCTGTGGACCCCATTTGGAAATTAAAATGATCAGATATTTAAATATAGGGGATAGGGTGGGGGTCATCACTGCCAGTCATTGATTAATGGTATAGAAATAAGCCTATAATTTGCTATTGCTGTAAGTAGGCCAAAGAAAGAATATTTTCTGTAAATGCTTTTAAAATCTGCCAAAAGCCAATTAAGTCACTTCTTGAAACGTTATCCCTACTGTTTTTTTTTTTTTCATTCGTTCCTCCTTCTCTCTTTTGTTATCTTTCGTTTTATGATGACATCATAGAAACTACATAGTCTCGGAATAACCACAACGAACATCTTAGGTGCAATGCTACCTCTTCGGCTGAATTTTTAAGCTCTGTGCTTATATGTCAGTCTCTTTGGGCTTCACTTTTCTCTCTGGGCTTTGATGCTTATTGGACTCAAAGCTAACCAAACAGAAAAGGCGATTTAATAGCCCATGCCTCAAAATGTCCTGCAAAAGAATTAGCCAATCTATTAACAACTTTCTAGTGGAACTCTTCTTTCCTCTCCTCCTTCATCCTGGGGTTCTAGATTGGCCCATCTAATCAGAAATCTGAAAGCCATTTTTAAAGAGTAGAGATGTCCTGTGAACACATTTTTTTTTTTACCTGTGCCTTATGCCATGGACAATGAAACTCTTGCCTGGAAGCAGTCCTTAGTCTTTCAAAGGGCTTGTCTTACTTTCATTCATGTCCTTCCCAGATGGTCAGAATAATTGTTCTTACCCAGATGGTGTCATGCCGTGTATAGCTCTGTAGGACAGTGTCTTAAAAAACTGCTACTTTATGAAGCCGGCTGGATCTCACAGTAGATTTTTTTTTTTTAAGTAAAACCTGTACTAATGTGACACAGTATAAATACAATGATAGGATGAGCAATTTTACCACCATTACTTCCACTGATAGAGTTCAAATTCGGGTTAATTTGCCTAATGCCTCAAATGCAGATGGGGCGCAGTTATAATCAGCATCTCCATTTCTTACATAGTCAAGAGCAGGAAGAGAATAACCTGGGATTTTTAAGGAGCAGGCCTAGAAAAGAAATTCCTTTCTCTCAATTTGTATGCAGTGCTTTTTGAATCTAAAATAAATATTAAAATACCAAGTTACGCCATTTAATTCCCAGTGTAGTATTGAGCTATTAAAATACATATTTAAAAGGTACCTTAAGTTCTGAAATGTCCTTCAACAATACTATCCTCCACATTCTGCCACTCTGTTCTCTTGTTTTGGTTGTGCTTTCCTTGGAAGACAATCCCCTAGGTATGGCTTATCACTTAGCACATAAAGAAAACATACACTCCATGTGCAAATGCCACTTACGCCTATGCTAACAATTCCCTTCATGACTCAGACACATAAACTTTTGAACCCTAAAGAACACACGTGCACATAGATATAGATTTTCCTTGTAGTTCCGGCTAGCAGAGGTGTCCTACCCTCACCCAAGCATCAGTTGCTCTTTTAATAAGTCAAAATAAAATCTTGCCAATTTTCAAAATTACATGGGGATATAAACCATTTTGAAAAAAGTCAAAACCGTAATCCAGCAGCCAGAAAGCAGGCATTATAGAGAAAGCAAAGAAAATGTTCTTCTCAAAACCAGCTAAAGTCTTCCCACCAGAACCCCCAAAAGATATTGTCTAACAATGTAACAAATATGTAACAAATACATTTTAAAAATCACCCCCTGGATTATAACAAGGCAAATTTATCATAGACTATTTTGAGGGAGAAAAGCACTAAGAAGGCAATAATTTTGTCATCTTATATTAAAGCTATGAAGAATGAGCTTAAGCATCTATATTCATATCTTCAAAATAGAATAAAAATTCAGAATTATACCTCTAAATGAACATTTAAAATGTAGAAATGAACACAAAGGAAAAGTAAAATGGGTGATAAACAACTGCTCTGGGAGAACTTATTTGCTGTCAGAGGAATTACGACATAACTCATGCAAAACAATACCATTAATTTGAGATGGATTTACAAATTGTTGTGGCAATCATTAGGTAATGAAAAATGAACAGGGACTACGATGAGAAAGTGAGAAGATGGCATAGAAATCCAAGCAGCAGAGCTGTTTTGCTCTAACTTCAGAAAAGAGCCAGGAAGCTAAGGCAGAATTTTGGATTTCTGTCTTTGAATCTCTTGGAGAGAGAGACTAAGGAGGCATGCATGTAATGTGGATCTGAGTTGAGATATATATATATTTTCACACTTCTGACAGGCATTTATCAGAACTAAATTTGAAATCACTTACTAGAGAGCAGTTACATAGTCTTATGCAATAGGACATTAAACAACCTTGACTAGAGAGTAGTTTAAATATATTCGCACCGAGGATTTTTCCTCCGGGGAACACACACAGGGAACTTCCAAATATTCCAGCATATAAAGGAAAGCGTTCCCCTAAAGCCGTCCCTTCGACTGAAGCCATCGTCATCATCCAAGTCTTCCCAAACTGCCGTACATAACATGGCATAATTTCAGGTATTGTATATTGAAAAACAAAACACAGTGCCCAGGCAATATCATGGCCTCAAATGATGTCAACTAAAGAAAAAATCTGATACACGTAGAGGTCATCTCAGAGAGTTGGTTTAAAGATAAAGAGCCAAATATATTTAATGTAGAGTTGGTAATTTTGTAGTGAACTCATCACAATTACAGGTCTAGTACTGTTATCAATCATTTTAGTTGCAAGATATATCACTGCGTACATTAACTGGCTATACCTAACTACTCAGGGATCATGAAGATAACCTAGGGGACAAAACAAGTCAGCAAACAAACAAATAAATGAGTAATGAACATCAATTGAAAAAAACTGTTCTTTCCACATTGCATAACCTTTCTGAAAATCATTTGACCACGTGTGTGAGAATTTATTAGTAGGGTCTTTTATTCCATAGATTTCTGTCTGCTGTTACACTAAAACCACACTGCTTTGATTTCTATAGCTTTACAGTAAGTTTTGAAAGAAGGAAGTTCCATTCCTCCAATTTTATTTTTCTTGGCAATTACTTTATACCTTATATCCAATTTATGTAAATTATTAAATTGTACATTTCTGAAGTCTTCAAATCTCTGTTTTGTAACACAGTGATGTGAACAGAGAAGTTTGTTTTTAAATGGTTGTCAAGTGACTGGCTAATCATTAGCTTTTAATTAGCTTTTCTCCCAAATCTAAATTCAAAGCAAATTCTTGTTATATTTTACCTTAGTTCTGAATCTCTATTTTCCTTATTACATTCTTTAACAAAAAGTCTTGATTTTTCTTTTACATTTTACAAAACTTTTAGCAATCCAAAAGCATTGATGGAGTTGTGTTATTTTATGATGCAAAGTTTGTTTTAAGAAGTCCCTGATGTCATAAGCGAAGGGTAATTTACTATACTTGTATTTAAAGTATCATCATCTGAGGAGTTACTTTAAATAGAATATTTATAGTGATAGTAGAAAAAAATGAAAGCTAATATAAATCAAAACATTAAGTTACAAAGTTATCATCCCTGGCTGGGAAGAGTGAAAACAGATGAGCAAGGAAGAAAGACTATTTTTAGCTGTGTTTTAAAGAAAGTTAATGAAATGGAGAGTTCTGGAAGGCAGTTCTAGATGGCAGATGGCCCATCAGGGGAACTGCTGAGTGGCCTAATGCAGTCCTGGCTGTGACGTTGAGGGAGTTGGGACCAAAGCAAAAGCTCTGAAAAAGTAATGATTCCAGAGTCTTAAGTGGTTTTAAAAGTGCATCTATAATAGTTACATAAAATTCTATAATGATATCCGTAAAAAGTAAAACCCTCGTGATATATCCTCATAGAGAATAGTTACAAAAAAAAAAACCCTTGTGAACATTTTATATGTTGTGCCAGACATAATAAAATATTAATAGCTGACCTTAATGTATGCTTAATATGTCTGGGGGCAGGCCTGATGACTTTGCAAGTTAGCTAGGAAACGGTGGAGGGGGACTGGCCCCAGGACATCCCGACCCTGGAGACGGTGGTCTGGCCTCTCTCCCAGCTTGCTTTCTTCAGCTGTTTGTTGACAGAACAACAAAAAAAAACCCAGCAAGGTCTCTTTACCTGTACCATTACTTTTCAAATTTTCCTTTTTTACTACTTTTAAAGTTAATAGAAACAGATTGCTCAGGTTCATCTTGAGATTCTACAGAAAGAACATTTCAGAAATAAGAATAAATGGCAAAATGCGCAGTTGACTACACATAGAAGTTTCAGACAATGCAGCTGAAAATCATTCCTAGCACAGCATGTTTGTGGGGGCGGGGCCTCCAAGAACTCCTGGTTTGAAAAGCGAATTTTGAGCCAAGTTCTGTTTCTGGACAGAACCAAAGTGCTAGGCTTTCTTTTCTATTCCCAGCTTATTTTCAAATGTCACTTTTCTCTAAATACAAACACACATGTACTTCATTATCAGAAAATGAATTTGAGAGTAATGGCCATTCTGGGGTTTTCTAGTGTCACTCTCAGCGTTTCTGAGTCCCTGCTTTCCCCGTTAGACAATGGTTTGTCTTGTTAAGTGGGTTTAGCAATCATTCAAAAGCTGTCAGAGTACAGGCTACTTGACTCCTCCTTGTGGGAGGACAAACTCTAAGAATAATTCCTGACCCTGTGATTTAGTTGAGAACATGAGATATAAATAAAAGAAAGTTAAATTGCTTAATGTTTGCTGTAAGTGACATATGCTTTTAGTCTTGAGTGAAGAAAAATCACGGTGGGTTTCTTCTCTCTGATGGCTAGAAGTTTTAGAGACTTCCATGTGTTTGTCTGTGTAGGGGCATTTTGGTGCTAAATTATATATTTCACTAAGGAGTTCCGCAGCTCTGCTCATTGAATACTTACATGTAACTAACAGCAGGTACTGGAAATTCTAAAGAAACACGTATCTCAGTATGTGGACACTATTAATTGTTAAATTGTTACTTTTAATTTTTTTCTTCCATAAATTAGAATTTATAAAATATTTTAACTGTGCTTTCTTATTATGGCCAGATTTTGTCTCCTTGCATGTGATGTGAAGATAAGAAATAAGATGTAGTAAGATACATTTAAAATATGGCAGCTTTGATGAAAAATGAAAAGTTGTTTCTATTTAATACTCACATTGATTATAGTAAGCTCATTTTCAAGTACATTGACCCACCTATGTGTTATATAATTATTAGTCATTCTTTACTAAATTAAGTTCTATTACAGAATTTCTCCAGGGTCTGTTCAGACAGTAATGTTTTTTTTTCTGCTCCTGACAGCCATGACTGACACAGAGGAGACCACTGCTTGATTAAAATAAATGGTAGTCAGTGTATATAATATCTGAATGTCAGCATACATTCTTTGTGGATGTTTTAAAAACATAATCCTTGCCCAAAGTTAAAAATATAAAATTTTATTTACTTAAGGCGTTCAGGTTTAGCAGCTAGGGTTTTTTAAATAAAAGTTTATAGCTCATAACCTTTTTCAGAATAGGAACAAGTTATAGCTTGTATCAGAATTTTTTTTGGTCCTAATGCCAGAGCAGATTAAGCAGGTCAAACCAAATCCTAGAGACTGGGTGATTTACGTGGCTATATTTTTAGAGCAACCTCATCACACCTACTCCCACACCACTAAGTAGGGTCATTTTAGACCAGAAACCCAAGCATTAATTTTGGTATCAAGACCCAGTTTTGAATTGACACTAACTAGACAAGTGTCCTTGAGCAAGTAACACTTTTTATGGGTCTAATTATTTTTACTTGTAAAGTAAGGGTACTAGATTATATAATATATAAGACTCCTAAGAGCTCACACATTCAGTGTTTCCCTTGGGCAATTATTATGAGAAAAGCAAAGCACTGCTGAAGTATGAGCTGTAAGAAAAACAGAGTAGAAATTCTTTAAAAATTAAATACTGTACCATGCTCAATTATCCAAGTTTTGTTAAAGTAAGCAAACTATTTTCTAATAATAACATAATAGATGCAACATTTACAACAAAGAACAAAGTAAATTCAGATTTAAACCACCTGGGACTACATTTTAGTCTTGAGTGATTCATACATTTTTAAAAGTTATCATTGACTACTAGTGATAAATGTGATGCTCTGTATGTAAAACCAAAGCTATGTAAAGCAAATTAAAAGGAAAACATTTTGATGTCATTTATAGGCTGATGCAAAATCTTCACTTATTCCTTGGAGGTTTTGGTACTTGGTTCATTGTTACTCTTTCCTACCTCAGTTCTTGACTGATTATAATAGTCACATAGATTGTCATTCCCAAATCCTGGCTTTAGTTACCTTACATCCCCTCTTTAAATGAGGGTTCTCTATCTCATAACACAGTGTGGTATTTATTACCCAAAAGTGTTTTTAATCAATCAGCACATTTTTCCATTACCTCGATTTTAGGGATTCTACTCTTGAAACATCACCTAAGACCTCCCATGAATTGCCCTGCATCAACAATATCATTATTTCCTGGAACCTATAAGCCATTATCCTAGTACATGGCTACTAGTTTTCAACCTTTTGTGTCTTAAATTCCATCTATAGCCCATTTAAATTCCATGGTCCATCATCTCTTGCATTAGCCTCAACTCTAATACTCCCATCCATGTCATTGCCTGGAAATTCCCAAAATCCTAGTTCAACTTAATTCTCTTTTTGTCTACTATCACTGGGCAGATGAACGATGTTGAGACAACCAAGTTAACTGTTTGAACACCAAACCATATGTAATTTGGGGTAGATCAATGCTATTTCTTCAACTCCAGGACATGGCATCACATGTTTCTCTGCTCGTCTATGCCATTTAATTTTCCCTCTTCATCGCATTATTCTGATTAACATATAGCACGACCCAATATCTGTGACTTTAAAATTTCACTCAACTAAAACAAATCTTGTGAAAGAGCTGTCATGCCTGGTTGCTGGTCCATGAGAAACTCCGCATTTTCCCCTCCCCCACTACCCCTCACATCTTGTCTGCACTCACTATCCTCTTGCAGTAATCTGCTCAAAACACACTGACTTCCCCACTGCTTCCAAAAGTATCAAACACGTCCCCACATCCAGACCTTTGCTCTTACGGTTCCCTCTCCTTCGAAGACCCTTACCCCGCATACCCCTGGGGTTCCGCCTTCCCCTTCCTTCTAATATCAGTTCAAATGTCATCTCACTGACACTCATGTTGACTCTTCTAACTAAAGCAGCCCCTATGAAGCCCATCCCACCTTGGCACCTCTACTCATTTGCTGTTGCATTATTACGTTGTATATCATTAGTATTATATGACATAGCAGATATCACAATTCACCATACAATAATTTTTCTTCTTTTTCCATCTTTTCTTCATCTAAAACCTCAAGATATAAGCTCTGCAGGTATGTGCAACCTTTTGGCATCTCTAGGCCACACTGGCAGTAGAAGAGTTATCTTGGGCCACGCATCCAATACACTGTGACAAGTAATAACAAAAAAAAATCTCCTAATGTTTTCAGTAAATTTACAGTTTTCTGTTGGGCCACATTCACAGCCATCCTGGGCTTCATGCACCCTGTGGGCTGCAAGTTGGACACTCCTACAAGGGACTTTGTTTTATTCCTTGGTGATTTCTCAGCTCCTTATAACAGTATCCAGCACATAAAATATTTATTTTTTAATATTTATTTCTAAAATATTTATTTTTTAAAGATTTTATTTTTAAAGCGAGGGGAAAGGTAGGGGAGAAAGAGAGAGAGAAAGAAACCTTGATGTGAGGGAGAATTGATTGATTGCTTCTCATACCTGCTCTGACCAGTAGCAAACCCCCAACTCAGGAATGTGCCCTGACGCCTAAGTATAACAGTCCAATGTGCTCTATGAAAACAGTTCATTTTTATCCCCCCAGAATGATGAACTACATATATTATAACCATGTATGAGACAGTCACGGACCTTAAGCTCTTTGAATGTTTGAGATGGAGAATAAAAACAGTGTGAGCAAAGGATTCCCTTTCCTCCTCATGGTAAGAACCTATGGAGCACCAAATTAGGGAAGAAGTGAGTAAATAACATTCCAGTGGAGGATCTAGATTGGATCCCACACCCACTTTTTACCTGTTAGAATACTGTCTAACTACCTTCCATGTACTACACAACCATTCCTGGAAATATAGCCTAAATCTACTCAACCACAGTTGATTAAAAAAATTACAACTCACAGTATTTGACACCACAGTCAAATAATTGAGATTATCCACTGTAATCATAAACCACTAATGTTGATTTAAAAAATCTTAAAACTGTGATTAAAAAAAATATGTGGTCCATTTACACAATGGAATACTATTCAGTCATAAAAAGTGAAGGAAATTTTACCCTTTGCCATAGCACGGATAGATCTGAAGAACATTGTGTGAAGTGAAATAAGCCAGTCAGAGAATGACGAATACCTATGATCTCACTTATATGTGGAATCTAATGAACAAAATAAACTAACAAACAAAATAGAAACAGAATCATAGATAAAGAGAACAGACTGACAGCTTTCAGACAGGAGGGGGATAGGGATTATTCCTTGGTGAAGGGATTAAAGAGAAAATTCCTCACAGTCACTGACAAGAGTACAGTGATTAGTAGAGGGAAGGGGTGGGGGGGGGAGAAGAGGGTAAAGGGGATAAATGGTGACGGAAGGAGACTTGACCTGGGGTAGAGAAGACAGGATACATTACACAGATGATGTGTTATAGAACTGTACACCTGAAACCTAAATAATTTTATTAACCAATATCACCCAAATGAGTTTAATAACAATTTTTAAAAACTGTATAATGTAACAGCTAAGGAATAATGTATTTAGAAAACATGTGCCTTT
>PVKM010047816.1:0-11356 GCA_004027735.1 Carollia perspicillata
CCTTACTAAAGAGAAAAGGCAATTCTTAAAGGTTGACTCTTGCATAACCCAGATGTTGGAATGATCAGATATGGATTTTAAAATGACTAGTATAACTGTATTCAAAAATGGAAAGAAACATGACCAGAATGAGCTAACAAATAAGAAATCTCAGCCAAGAAATTGAATCACTTGAAGTTACAGAACTGAAATTGTAAAAAAAAAGAACCATCAGGAAATTACAGAAGTGATATATGAAATGAAATATCTGAGATGAAAAAAATTACTGGAAGTTTAACAGAAGACTAGAGATGACAAAGAAATCATCAGTAAACTTGAACACAGATCAGCAGAAATTATTCAATTTGAAGAACAGACAAAAAATTTTTTAAAACGAACAGAGCCTCAATATCTGTGGAGCAATAGCAAAAAAGTTTAACGTTGGTTAATTGGAGTGGAAAAATATATGACTCAAAATACTTTCATTTATAGATTTAAGAATCTTACTGCAAAGAAAACCACACTGAGGCACACCATAAAGTTATTTAAAAAATAAAAGTAAAGAGAAAATCTTACGAGAGAAAAAAGACATTACATGCAGAGGAACAAGAATACAAATGACTTATCGTCAGAAGCAATGGCAGCCAGAAAACAATGAAAGAGCATCTTCAGGACACTAAAACAGTCAAGCCAGACTGCTATATTCAGTGAAAATACTGTATTTGGCCATGTATAATGCATTCCCATGTATACTGTGCACCTATGTTTCTGACCCATACTTTCAGGGAAAAAAACTTTTGTTTTAACCTTTTAATTCAATTTGTATTTGTTTATATTTTGAAACAAAACTAATTATAATATCCCAGGGTATTATTTTGCATATAGATATGGTCATTGCTTTCTAGAGTTACACTTTTAATGCATAGTATAAATAAAAGAATCAAAAACATTTATATAGCCCTGGCTGGTGTGGCTCAGTGAATTGAGTGCCGGCCTGCAAACCAAAGAGTCATTGGTTCAATTCTCAGTTTAGGGTACGTGCCTGGGTTGTGGGCCAAGTCCCCAGTAGGGGGCACATGAGAGGCAACCACAGATAGATGTTTCTCTCCCTCTTTCTCTTTCCCTTATCTTCTCTCTAAATATAAATAACTAAAATCCAAAAAAAACCACTTATATAGATACAGAATTAGTACTGCCCATGTATAATGTGCATCCTTGTTTTTCCTTAAAAAATTTGGACAAAAAAAGTATACATTATACATGGCAAAATATGGTATAAGGTATTTAGCAAATCCTTCAAAATTTGAGAAATAATATACTTCTGTTTTTTAACACAGCAGAGAAACTGTCAAGATTAATAATTTATCTAAAGGTAAAGATTTTTTCATTAGTTTCTCAAACTTTGATAAAAATGAAAACACATAGGAGAAAAACCATACACTCTTTGTATCTTTATTGTCAGGATTGGTTTCAATGAGATAATATGTGTAAAGCCTTCCAGGGTGGCTCCTGCCATACAGTAGGTGCTCAATAAATGTTAACTGAAGGTCAGTTGGTTGGTAGAGTTTATTTAAGTAGTAGGCTGGGTAGGCGCACAGCCCAGAGCCAAGGGGACAGCTGACGATTCTTTGCAGAGACAGTGAGACTCAGATACAGGCGGTGAGAAGCATAGAAGTTGTAACTGATGGAGAGGCGGTGTCAAACAGCCTGTAGCAAGGATTCTCAGCAGAGACAAACTCAGAGCCTGAACTTGTGAAGCCTGGAATTTTCCATCTTTCTCATTTGTTGCTTGTGGTACAGTTGTTAACCCATTTGCCTTGGTGGCTTTGTAAAATTAGCCCTTAAGCCTTCAGGATTTTATACTTTTGCCTGAAAAACAAGCCTTGTGTTTATGCATGGAAGCTCTGTAACCAAACTGCCTGGGTTCAAATCCCAGCTCTACTGTCTGCTAATTATGGGACCTTGGCCAAATTATTTAACCTCCCTGGGTCGCAATGTCCTCACCAGAAACTAAGGACATTAATAGTACCAATTTCATAGGACTGTTGTGAAAACGAAATCAATCAGTACATGTAAAGCATTTAAAACAATGCCTGGCACAAAGCAAGCACTCAGTAATTGTTTGTTCTTGCTGCTACTATTATTATTCCTCTTGGCTGAGTAAAATCAGGGCAGCGTGTTCATTGACGTGGAGTGATCAGATTAGTTTCAGGACCCAGGCAAGTAAAATAGGGCTGGGATAGGTGAGTTGAGGAACCAGGGAAGGCCGCCATTTCTGCTGGGCAGTCTCTTTGCAGCTTACCTCCAGCAAAGCAAGACTTCATAAAGCTTTGTCATGCCACGCTACTTCAGGACCACAGGAGCGGCTTCCATGGCTAGTAATTCTTGCTGTCTTGTGATAGCACCCAAGGAAGGCTGGCCCCTGGATTCTGGGTGCCCACATCCCCTTGGCACATGAGCTGATGACTCTAGTTCTTATTCTGTGGAATGGAATGAGATGTCTAATAATAATTTGGTGGAGTAGCATGTGGACCTTTTAGGAACGGTTGTTTTAACGTGTTGGAGAGTGGCAGTCAGGTGTGGTTGGGATTCTGACTGGAGGGAGCTGTCTACCCACTCTGCAGCAGTGTATCACCATGCCATGCTCTGGGGACACCACATGTGGCATTTCCAAGGCTCTGGTACCACTCCGACTCCTCGCACAGCTGGAAATTGTATTTCGTTGCATGGTTCTCATTCAGAGAAGTTTAGCCAGGGTTGATTTGAGACTGACCCATCTGTAAGCTCATCCTTTCAGCTTTTGTTTTTGTTTTTGTTTTTATTTCTGGGTCAGAAACTTAAGCAACTCTTTTATCTTCTGTCATTAGTTGAGTTTATTGCCATCATCAAAATTACCTATTTGCAGCTACTGTTGGTGAACCCAAGGTATTCAACCAACTCTCAATGTCACCCAAAGGCTGCTGCCATGGAAGAGGGACAGAAAACCAAGGTAGTGGCAAATAAATGAACATATTGAACACATGTTTGTGGAGCACAGACCTTGTGCCAGAAGCTGGGCCAGACCCTGGGACTATAATGCAGTGACCCTGTGGTGGAGAACCTAGAATATTGAGATGGTGACATAAAGTATAAAGAGAGCAGACAGAGATGAAGGTAGGGAGGCAGGAAGTATGGTGGTTCAGGGAGAGACCAGAAGGAGAAGGACCCAGCCTTGCAAAGAACTGGGAGACAGCCTTCTGGGAGAAGGGCACGTTCGGAGACCCTGAAGCAGCAGGAACTGGAGCTCGGGAGCCGTATGGAGAGGGCGTGAGGAGAGCCTGCAGAGGTGGATGGGCTCTGTGGCCATGGTAGGACATCTTGGATAGTGAGGTGAGAGCCACGTGGAGGGCTGAACTTGTGACATGGTCTGCTTGAATTATGTCCTGAAAAGTTCATTCTGAATGCTGTGTGGCAAAGGGATTGAACAAATGAGTCCAAAGCCTACAGTGTTTGAAGGCACAGGCTCCGTGCCTCCTTCCTAACTGCCCCCCAAACCCTCCCTCCCGCCCTGCTGGGTGAGGGAGCACGTACGGGCAGCTCCTGCTTCTAAGTTTCTGGCAAGTCTCTGGTGCTGATACTGGGGTTGACGCAGCTCTAGGCAAGCTGTGTTTGTGAAAACTCCCCCAGGAGATGGGAGCTGGGTCTGGTGGTGTCTTTCAGGGTTTTTTTTATTTGTCTTTTTATGGGCTCTTTCTCAACAGAGGAGCAGAGATGAAATGATAATGAGGACATTTGTCGGGGTAGAGAAATGTTGGTGAAAAACAAATATATGCCTTTGTGGGAGGAGTTCATGTGTTAGTGAAGAATTAGGAGCAGCAGGCAATGGTGGCACCATGCCTGGGCTAACTCCCTTCACAGGGTCCTAGTAGACTGTGACTCTGTCTCTTAACTTGCATTTGCATAAACGGCTCCACTAGGACCACGGTCCCTCCAACTCTTAGAGCCAGGACAGAGGTGACTCCTGAGCAGTCCCTAAAGGTGTGGTGCTCTGCCAGCAGGATCCAGACTGAAGCCACTGCCCAGTCGTCTGACTCGATCCATTTCTAAATGAAACTGCTGTGCAGGGACAATTTGAGATCCCTGGGTGACCTTACAAAGCGATATCAAATTGCAGAAGGGATTTCATTATCCTTCAGAAATTCCTGCTCATACAGGTTAGTGACAGTCTTTGCTGACATTTAGCTGACACGGGCATCTGCGTGCCAGGCTGGTGCTGTCAGGGCTCCCAGGAGGAAATGACCTGGCATTGTCTCCACATCCACCCTGTGCAGTAGAACCTGTATTCTTAGCGTCTCTACCGTCTCAGGCAGGTGGAAGCACGTGGCAGGGGAGGCAGGGCCAGGAACCTGGTCTCCTAACTCCTAATCCGAGATCCTTTCTAATTACAATTTTGGAGGACAGGTGGGACTTTGTACAAATGACTGTACTCCAAAGCCCAATTAGTACTTGTTGTCAGAGAGAGGCAAGGGGAGGTCAAAGAAAGGCGAGGGGAGGTTCATTAGCAAGTGCCCTCAGAGAGCGGCCACACCTTGAGTGGCATCCAAGCCTCCAGGCGTGGCTAAGGAGTCACTCTTTTAGGAGGAGGAGGAGAAGGCACCACGCCGAATTTAAATCCCTTTGTGAAAGTCACCTTTCTGTAGAGAAGGCAGGTGTAACACATCAGAGCAAATGTGTCATGTGATTACCAAGGAGGAAATTTCAGTCCGAATTATTGTAACCCTAGCACCTCTGTGCTTTGGGAGAATCAGATTAACTGGATTTGAGCCTCGGCTATTTCTATAATCAGGAGCCCAGCCAACCGATGGCTGACAGCATCTTTTATATTTAGAGGAATAGCGAGGACCTATCGCGTCGTCTCAGAAGAGGCAGAGCAAGCCTCGGGACATTGTAGAAGTGGATAGCCACAGGTGGCGGGGAAGCGACGACAGAGCCGTCCTATGCCCACCTGCTGCAAGTGTTTGCACCACGGCAGCCCCGTGCTTTGTGCCCGGTGGTAATTCCGCTTACCAAACTGACGCGGTCTAAGAAAATTAGGTCATGGAAGCCAATTACAGAGAAGAAGCGTGTTGGACAACTAATGACAGGGTAACAGTGTGTAGCTTCTAGGAACTACCACTTCCCACAGCAGGAAATGGACTTTTTCGGTAAACTGCAAATTAAGCACGCTATGCATTTTATTAAGCTCTTGAGTTTCTTGTTTCCTAGGCCCCAAACTATGTGCCATTCTAGCACAGAGAGAGGTGGTGGGAGGTGGAGAGAAGCAGTGGGAGTGGGGCGCACACATCCCCGGGACGCGTTCACAATTAAGTGGGAGCCAGTGGGGTGGAAGCATAGAAGACATTCTAGGCAATGAAGCAGTCGCTCTGACACGCAGACCCCCAGGAGAACACGCGGAAACCAGCCCCACCAGCGGAATACCGTTCTGTGATTGCAAATCCAGACCAGGCCTCTGCTCGTGGCCAGAAGGGCCCTCCTCACGGAGGGCTGCATTTCCTTGCTGTATCGCCCTTCCCGTAAATGCCGCAGCCTGGAATAATTTCTTTTGAGATTTGAAGTGTTATTTCCCATCTGCTTATTGACTGACAGGTATTACCTTTGGGACTGTGACGCCGCTGAGCGCTCGCCACTTCTGAGCTGGGGTCACCAGGATTGAGTCAGTGCGCTGCACAAGCTCGATTTCCTTCTGGGCTGGGCACGACTTTCCTGTAGAAATCCCCTACTCAGGGCTCCAGAGCTCGACCTCCGGGGTCAGCTGACTTCTTAACTGTGTGATCTTGAACAGGCTATCCAGCTTAGTCTTGGGGTCCTCCCCTGTGGTACAGGAATAATAAGACAGCACCTCCATAAGGCATTTGTGAGGATTATCTGTGATTGCAGGTATGAATTAGTGACCACAGTGTCTGGAACATAATAAATGTTCAACAAGTTTTACCTGTTATAATAATACAATGGCGTTCTTCATCGCGATGTCTTCGGTTCAGCTTCATGTGGGAGATGCCTGAGTAGCATATTGGGTGGTAACTGTATTTTCCTCGGCCCACACATTGAACTGAGAAGTACAGAGATGACAATGCAATGTATTTGATATGTGAAATCAGAAGCCCCCCAGGAATTTGGAGGAATTGACCATTGAGCTCGCAGTTTTGTAAGGCCAGGATTGAGGCATCGTGACACAGAAGCAGAGTAAACACAAAACAAGAGAAAATGAAGTGCTGAGTGGCAGTACAGGTATTTCGTGCTGAAGGGTTTACGGGAAAAGGAAATCCTGGATCAACAGAAGCCACAGCGAATGCTTCAGAGCAGAGCCAGGCCCTGGGCCGGGCCCTGGAGTCAGGTCTGATTTGGACAGATGAGGAGACGAGAGGCCGTTCCAAGCGAGGCCTGCGGGGGTGGCGGGGGGTGGGGGGCAGGGGGCGGGTGGTGAAGAACCTGGGGAAATGAAGATCGCAGAGCGGGGAGTGGTCGGAAGGCCCAACCACGGAGGGATCTGCATGTGACACAAGTAAGTAGTAGAGTGTGTCAGTGTGCTTTCATCCCGGCAGGACAGCCCGAGTTTAACACCACTCAGCACAGTGGTAAACACTCAGCAAGTGCAGTTCTTCTGATGTGTCTGAACACTAGTGGGGGCTGCGTTACCGAAGCCCCTGAGGCGAGGCAGAGCACGCCAGGCTCCGTGCACTGGGCTCAGGAGAGCTACCAGAAAATTCGTGCTACTCTTTTCATGTTAACAAGGTATATTTTTAGAATAGTTTTAGATTTATAGAATATATTTGAAAAGATAGTGCAGTTTCTATGTATTATACCTAACAACCAGATTCCCATACTAGTAACTGCTTACAGTAACATAATACTTTTTTTATAATTTATGACCCAGTATTGATATATAGGGTCTGGCAAAAGGAAGGCCTGCTCGAGTGTGGTTGGTAGGGTAATAATATGGGTGTAATAATTTATAGTTTTAATTCGAACATTTCACCTAAAGTGTCACGTGGTGTGCTTGAGTGTGATATTGCTATGTTACAGAATTACATGCTTATTTTTATTTTGTAATAAGAGTTTGTAATAAAAAGGGGGCGTTATTTGTGTCCGACCCTGCATTATCAAGTTCATACTTTATTCATATTTCCTTAGTTTTATCAGATGTCCCTTTTTCATTCAGGGATCCCTTCCAGGACACCACATTACATTTAGTCATCCTTGTCATCTTAAGCTCCCCTTGACCATGGCAAGAGGACTTTCCTCCTTGTTTTCGATGACCTTGCTAATTTTGAAGAATACTAGTCCAGTTTTTGTAGGATGTTCCCCACTCTGGGAATTTTCTCATGATCAGACTAGGGTTACAGATTTCTATGGAAGACAGATCACAGAGGCAAAGAGCCAATGTTCGTTATATTCTCCCAAAGGCATATGCCGTCAATGTGACTGTCACTGTTGAAGCTGACCTTGACCGCCTTGCTGAGGTAGTGTTTGTCAGGCTTGTCCAGCACAAAGCTACCTTTCCCCCATTTCCATTTCTTCTTCTCTTTGGGAAGAAGTCACTGGGCACAGCCCGCGTTGAACAGGTCGGGAGAAGCAGCAGCCAGGGAGTAGGGAACTCAGCAGCCCGAGGAAAAGGAGTTGAGGGCTAGATTCCTGTGAGAGAAGGGAGACTAAGGGGTGTGAGAGCAGAGGTTAGTGGGAGATGAAGAAGAGGGTGGAATCGAAGGTGACTGCCAGGTTCCAAGCGTCACTGATTAGGGCATTGTTTGGGTGTGGCGGGCACCGCGTTAGTTTCCTGTCAACTCTGACTTCTGGGCCATACCACCTGGGTGAATCACTCTCTTCCTCTGAGTCTCAGTGTGCCCCTTTGTAAAAGGAGGCTGGTGGTCCTGCTCTTCCCACCCCCGTACAGCTCTCGTGAAAGTCGAATGAGATGATGCAGGTGTATGGGCTTTGAAAGCTACCACGGACACGGCTCGGGCGTGGTTTCAAAGGCCCAGTGAAGGAGCGAAGGTGCTATTGAGAGAGGGCACTTGGGAAGAGGAATTTGACACCTGGGAGATTCTGAGTATTTCAGGGCACCTGGGGCGAGTTGGAATCCATACTGAGTAGTCATGGGTTTGTGGTAGTCACCTGCTTAGAAGACGCATTTCAAACATGCTTTCTCAGATGTTCTGTTTCTGGTGGTCTAGCCCCATTGGTTAGCGTCTGATGGAAGTAGCCCGGGTTCGGGACTAGAAAGGAGGGCTCTGCCGAATCTCTGTGACCTTCCTCTTGGGGGCACCGAAGGTTTCTGGGATTTCCTTCATGGTCTCACTCCCCCAGCCTCATCACCGGAGATAGCGAATGGGCATTTCAACAGTAATGAATGCATCTAAAATGAAACTTGGTTCCTGTCGGGCACCAGATTTCGGGGGGGATGTGAGCACTTTTCTTGACTGTGAAAGACGGCGTGAAACTTCCCAGCCTTGGCAGAGGCTGTTGTATCTGAGTAGGCAGAGTCCCTGCACACTGGATGTGATGCAGTGGAGAAATCGCTTTACCTTTTCAGACAAAGAGACTGCTGGCTCTCCGCACGGTGTTTCCTCATTATCCAGGAAGTGTGCAGCCACACTTCTGGTTTTTCATCGTACTACTGTTGTGTTAGCAACGCACTGAGGAGCCGGGGAGGGCTTTCACCGTGTCTGCCCCAGCTCCAGGAGGCCTGAGTGCCCTGCCAATGGTGCGCTGGTAACTTTGGGTAAGGAATATCAGTTCTTTGCTCCTCATTTTCCTTCTCAGCAGAATAAGCAGGGACCACCCAGGCTCTGGAAGATGGGGCGATTAAGTTAAAAAGAGCAATGGAGCCAGCTGGCAATTAAGAGGAGCGTGGAATTAATGCCATCGCTATACTGCGACTGACTCAGCGTATTTCAAAAATGTAGAATTGAGCCAAGGAACATATTTTTGCTATAAACCAAACTGCCAAAGGCTGTTATGTAAATTGAACCTCTTTACTAATCTCTGAAAAGGAGACAGAGTCTTTTGTCTACACAGACGTGAGTTGGGATGCAATAAACACTAAGTCTCTGCCGGCCTTTGGGTTCTGTCCTTCTCTGATAAGAACAGCCCGTTTCTTCCCAGGCAGGGTGTTCTGATGTGCGTCTGCCTGGGCTGAGGGATGATGGAAAGGCAGGCGACCACGACAGAGTCCCTGCTCATCTCGGGGTGAAAGCGCAAGTTCATCTCCGGGCATGGAGGACTGCATAGTGTCATGTATATTTCCAAAGGGAAATGCTGGCGAAACGCAGACGCCGATCCCAGTTCTGGCCTTTGCAGCTGGTGCCAGCAGTAGCACTGGCACCTTCCTTCAGACAAAGGGAAGAGCCAAGAAGTGAAGTGATATTTTCCTTCCCTCATCATTACTCAGCATGGGCCACTTGCTTACCTATAAAAAATCCAAGTGTTGGGAGAAACGGCAGTGCTGTTGCTTATCCGAAAACGCCCTCTCCCTCGTCATCGAGAGTCCCGCTGCGTTCAGCATTGTTTCTGGAGAGGTTGATCTCGTGGGTTCTTCTCTCACCCTCACTCTTGTCTGTAACGTGCTCAGCCACATTGTCTGAGTTAAAAGTCTGGCATGCCCAAGAATCACCTGAGGAAATCACTGACACAGTAGATCCCCAACTCCGTTTGGTGGGGCTGAGGTTCCTGTGTTTTCCTGTGTGGCAGGCACACGGGTTCTGTTTGCCGGGGTAGGCAGAGCCACCTCGAGGATTACACGTGGGCGCCACGCCCAGCTGCGTGACTGTTGCACACACTGCGTCTGCTCCCTTGGTAAGCCGAGTCCTGGTTGCCGCTTTTAGAACTGCACTTGAGCTTGACCTCAGCTAAATAAATTACTGCCTGACTTATAACAATCACCACCTGACTCACCACAACTTTCTGATTTAGACATATAGTATGGCAGGAGCATGAACTCAGGAGTCAGAAAGACCTGGCTGTAGATCTTTGAGCTTACTGTTACTTGGGCAGGCTGTTCACCTTCTCTGAGGCTCTATTTTCTCATCTGTCAAATGGGAACAACATTACCCACTTCACAGGCAGAGGGGAGGTGGGAGAGGAGAGGGAGAGAGGTGAGGACAGACAGGATGTAATAACATGACTTCTGTGTAAGCACCGAACACCAGGCCTGGTATTTCGTAGATGCTCAATAAGTATTAGTTTCCTCCATTCTTGTAGGAAGCAGGAATTAACTTTTTTAAAATAGCAAAACCTTATTGTGGTGATAACTACAATGTAAATATGTGGGGCTTTTTTGCTTTTATTTTTATTTATTTATTTTTAATTATTTTATTGTTGTCCAGTTACAGTTGTCTGCATCCCCCCCCCCCAACCCCCACCCCAGCCAAACCCCCCTCCCTCCCTTGCTTCCCCATCCCCCTTGGTTTTGTCCCTGCGTCCTTTATAGTTGTTCCTAAAACCCTTCCCCCATCATTCCCTCTCCCCCTCCCCTCCGCCTATTGTTAGATTGTTCTTAATTCCAATGTCTCCTGTTATATATTGCTTGTTTTTTTCTTTTGTTGATTATGTTCCACTTATAGGTGAGATCATACGGTATTTGTCCCTCACCACCTGGCTTATTTCACTTAGCATAGTGCTCTCCAGTTCCATCCATGCTGTCACAAAGGGTAGGAACTCCTTCTTTCTCTCTGCTGCGTAGTATTCCATTGTGTAAATATACCCTACTTTTTGATCCACTCATTTACTGATGGGCAGTTAGATTGCTCCCAGCACTTGGCTATTATAAATTGTGTAGAAGCAGGAATTAACTTAAAAGAGAAACTCATGTATTCTCCACTAGCACTTGAAGTAGACATTGTTAACAGTGACTTTTTTTAATGTTCAGGTGACATTAAAAATCAGTGGTTGCTTAGAGATCTTGAAAGGGTGCTTCTTCTTAACGCCTTTAGATCACACTGGCTTCTGTTGCCAATGCAGGTTTCCGAGAGAGGCCCCCGTGGGTAGATAAGGAAATGCGGGTGTAACGCAATGTCGGTACTTTGCCGGACACTCCTGGGGTTTAGCGCAAGAATTCGGATCAGGTGTTCAACCCGAAACAACACCTGTTCCTCCTCTCAATCTCACAAGAAGAACCTTGTGTCTGAGAATTCAGCTGATAATGGATTATGTGGACTGTCTTGTTCGAGCTCTTTCCAGGTGGAATGAGAACATGGCCGTGGCCTGAGAGAAACAATGAGCTATTATGCTGGCAGTGGACACGAGCTCCTGGCTGCAGGTGCTTTTCTAAATTGAGGTTCAGGAATATCTGCCCACATCTCCCCCTCGTCCAATCTGGTTTTACTGTGTGAGGAAAAAAAAT
>PVKM010047817.1:0-11354 GCA_004027735.1 Carollia perspicillata
AGGTTGGATTTTTTAAATGGATAACTTTCAATAGCTCTGACAGGCCTGCCTTCCTGGTATGAAAGGCAAAGAGTTATTATTATCCCACTTCAACTAGATAGGCTTTTCGTGGATCTTGAAAGTATAAGTCATACGCTAAATTTCAATTTTAAAAACTCAATTAAAGCCAAAGCTTATGTAACAAGGACTTTCAGAAAATAATAACGTAGATCTTAGCCTGAATCCCCTTTGAGATTTAGCAGGGTACACCTTTGCACTGTCTTAGCAAGGAAGATCCCAAATGCTCCTCCTGCCTCCTGGAGTCAGTCCTTTCTGCCCTGACTGCTCCAGTACACTGTCTGTGTGTGTTGGGTGTGTGGGAAGGGCCTCAGGCAGTGCGCATGCAAACCAAAAAAGATCTGGGTTCTATCTACAAAGCTCTGATTACAATGCGAAAATACAAAGGTCCCCTGTCCTCAAAATGTCAAAACTAAATGACCGAACAAACAAAACTACCAGCCGTGTGATTGAAATTCTCACCTCTGGCATCATGTATATTTACTTTAAATTGTGGGTTGAATACAGCATCTCCCCTCCCCCCAATTCACACCTACCCAGAACTCCAGAATGTGGCCTTATTTGGAAATAGGATCTTTGCAGATATAATTGCTGTAGATGAGGGCATAGTGGATAAAGGTGGACCCTAACTCCAATGACTAGTGTCTTTATAAGAGAAGAAAACAGAGAAACTCAGAGAACACCATGTGAAAACTGAGGCAGAGATTGAAGTCCACAAGCCAAGCAGTGCCAAAGATTGCCAGTAACCCCCGGAAGCTAGGATAGAGGCAAGGAAATATTCTTCCCTAGAGCCTTGGGAGGGAGCACAATCCCGCCAACACCCCGATTTCAGACTCTGGTCTTCAGAACTGCGAGAGAATACATTTCTGTTGCTCTAAGCCACCCCGTGTGTGGTGATCTGTTGTGGCAGACCTAGGAAACCGCTGTAGAAACCCACACAGAGGACTCCAGAGAAGCTCCCAGGAGGATTTTTCCTTGAAAATGGAGTTTGTAAAAGCAAAAATAAATTATAGGTTAGATCCACATCCAACAGTAACTGCTGTCTCCTCTTTGGAACGGTAGAAACATGAAGATCCCATTCCATTAGGGGAGGTTTCTCCATACTGTTCGCACTCGGAGCAGCATTTGTCTTCACTTCTTTCTTACTTCTCTTACCGTATTTAAAGAAAATCAGGTTGTGCTACTAGTTATTATTTTTCTGATAGAGACAGAATTTTTGATTTGTCTTCAAGGTTTTGTTTTGAGCTCTCCGCAGCAGTCTGTGATAGCGAGGCTTCAGTTTGGTGAGCTCAGATTGTGAGCTCTGGCTGACCGGGTGGTTGTTTTCACAGGTCGTAACTTCCTGGGCAATGCTGCAGAAGGCTCCAGACAGTCTAGAGTTAACTAGAGTGAACTAAATCACAAACAAAACACTCCCCCTAAAAATAAGGTGGAAGAACGTGAGGGAAATAATGAAGTCGAATTTGCAAGTTTGTTTACGTATAAATTAGACGGTGTGAAATTGAGGGCTCCTGGCCAAAGGTTAAGAAATTCTTATCCAATTTGTAACTTGCAGTTGGCAGCAAACAGGAAAAAACAGAGACAAAGATTCAGCCCTCAAGCTCCTCCCCCACCCTCTCTCTGCCCAGGGAGGTTTGCTCACCTTCTGATGGCCCTCTTCCAACCTCCTGCACTTCCTTCGTCAGCCCCTCAGTATGGCCACACACTCTGAAAGCTGTGTTAGCCCCTTATTCTGGTGTTGGCTTCTCACAGAGACCGAGAGGGGGAGAATTCTGCTGGCTTTATTCATGTGGAGCTTTTTTTTAATGCCAGAGTACTGAATGAAGCTTTCAAAGGGAAAAAAAAGTAACAAACTAAAAAGAATCAATAATGTTTGGTGTACACAGTTCAGGGCTGCAGGAGGGGAACAAGGGAGGCCGAAATGCTCATAAAAGAGGACAAGGAATGGGAAGTGAGGCCGGAAAATGAGATGGCAATGAGAGTATCCATTCCAGTCCGTTCTCTGCGCTGACCTCTCACATTCCCCTCACCTGAGTCCTTCCTGAAACCTGGAGCTATGGATTCTTGCTAGACTCTTCGTGGAGAAGGAAGGACGTATGGGCTCGTTTTCTCATACTTAGCCATAACTCAAGAACGGCTGCGCTTGGACAGTGATTTGGGTTGGGATACAAGCTGGATCCCTTCCTCTTCCCTTCCTCGCTCTTCCTCTGTCTTCCTCTCTATTTCTGTGGCTCTGGCTTCGCCCTGCTGCTGAAGTTCTGTGGATAAAGCCTGGAGGATGCCCTGTACTGCCGCGTCTCTGACTGGAGAGGAACAGTCAGGGAGAAAGCACTTCCTTCGTGAAAAACCCTAAGAGAGACTGGCCAGCGTGACAAGTGTTGGGATGGTTAAAAGAGAAACTGAGGCATATAAAAAAAGTTTTAGCAGTTTATTTGAGCAAAAATTGATTCAAATCAGGCAGTGCCAAACAGGAGTGGGTCAGGAGCACAAGGAGGTCCTTTTATACACAAAAGTGGAAGCGAAGCAAGGAAATGATTGATTGGTTGTTGTGTAAAGCCAACTGGCTGCTTGTGATTGGTTGTCTTTAGGTTCCTGTTTTGTAACTTTGAGGCATTTACTGGCTTAGATCAGAGCCACTTGGTCTAACGGCCACTTTAATTAATTTAACAAGACTTAATGATAAAGGGAAGGGAAAAGGAACTTGGGAGGAGAAGACCTGGGTTAAAGTGCTGGCTTTGCCCCTACAGCTCTCACTCAGTGGCCTTGGACATGCTCTATACCTTCTAAATTCTTCAAGCCCCTCCCTAGAAAATGGGACAATACAAGCAACCTCACTAAGCATCGAAAGGATAAAATGCAGGAGAGTTTTCTAAATCACGTTTTCGTTTTTATAATGTATTTTTTTGGCATGGGGGTGGGGGAGGGAGTCCGGGCCTGTGGCAGAAGAACAGCAAAGTTATCTCCACGCTTTGCTCAAACACAGTCTCATTATCACTGTGAAGGTGAGCCCAGCAGAGAACACAAGGTCTGTGTTCTCTTTGTTTGACTGCCACAGGGTATTTTTACTTTAACACTTGAATAAGTTGTCATTGCTTTAACATTGGGCAATTTTATATACACACGTCTGGGTTCCTGCCCTCCCTGGCATCTGAGAGCCAACTTTCCTAAACAGCAACAACCACCAGAGCTGAGGAGGGGCTGCCCTTTTCAGAGAAGACATGGGTTCTCCCCTTCCACACAGCCCAACAGCACCCCTCTTACCTCCTTACCTGGAGGCTCGGGTGGGCATCCTTCTTCAGAAGGTTTGTTTGGTAGTTTTCCTTACACCCGCCCAGGGGGCTCGCTGTGCTTGGTTGGATAATGGCTCCCCGTGAATGCACATGTCCTTATCCCCAGAACCTGTGAATGTGTTGCCATATGTAGCAAAAGAGAATTTGTAGGTGTAATTAAAAATCTTAAATTGGAGAGCTCATTCTGGATTGTCCAAGGGAGCCCAAAGTGATTAATTGCAAAAGCCCTCAGGGAGGCGTTTCACCACTGTGGCCCAGAGCTCCAGGTAGGCACAGACACTCGTGAAGAAGACTGTTCTGAAGCTTAGAGCTCATCCCTCCCAACCTAACCAAGGGCCGATCCTTTCTTTGGACCGTGCAGAGTGTGAACACCCCAATGCCTTTACCGCACAGGCCACCACCCTAAAGTGCTCCTGTTTGAGCATCTGCATTTAGTCTAGCATTTATGTAATGTAACTGTCACAGCAATAGCATTGGTATGAATATGCCAAACATTTGGAGGAACCAGTTTAAAAAACAACTAATATATCCTATAATGCCATTATATAAATTACATACATTTTATGTTTATTAATTTGAAAACTAGTTTACCCCCTTGTTCTATCATTGGTTATACCTTATGATAAACATGTACTAAACTACTTATAGAATTTAGCTGATGGTTAGATAAATCCAGTTCTTCAGGCCAGTCATTTTTATTGGTATTACATCCTGGGAAGCGTTTACTTCCTTCCACCTTCTAGTGCATTTGATCATCCATATCAGTACTATGGGATGACTGGGGATTGGAGGACTGTTACAGGGGTGGTACTTGGATGAGCAAGCTGAACAGAGGACAAGCTGAACAGAGAGGAGAGGACAAGGTGAACAGGGGAGATGTGTGAACCCAAAACTATAGAAAGGTGATGAAAAGTCTATATGATGACTATGCAAGTGAGTGGCTAAAATAATGTAAAGGAGAGGAATTCAAGTCATTCAATGTCATGGTCATAGAAGAATCATGTAGGTGGATATTAAAATCATCAAGAATCAAGGAAGGAATAATATTGAAAAAACTGGCAGTGCTCAGGCCCAAAAATCATTGAGAAATAAGAATGAGTGAACTGAGGGATGGGAGGGTAACATGGGAGACAGCGGACAGTGGCAATGGGGGTGATGGTGGGGACCAGGGGTATGCCGGCCTAATAGGATCATCAGCGCTCAGGGAGTCTAAATAGGAGGAAGAGAGAAGGGTCTCAGTGCAACAACAAAAAAACTGAGGGGCAAATATATCCCACTTCTGGGGCCAGTGATACGAGGGCTGAGGGAGAAGACAACCTCACATGTGAAGGGGCAAGTTCCCTGGCACAGGGCAATTTTAAAAGAACACAGACCGAATGATAAAACCAACAAATTTAGAAGGAAAACAAGAAATAAGTTAATTTTAAAACAATGAGAGAATGAATAATTTTTGAATTAAAGTAAACAAATGTGGGTGGGGGAAGTTTGCAAGAATAGTTAGAGTGGAACAAAGCTGGTCTCAGGAGAATGCACACAGCATGATATAATGGGTTGAATACATATTGTTCAGAGACACATGCATGTGTTTCAGAATTATTTTCAAATGCTTTGGGATGCTAAATAGATTCAAAGTAAGTAATTCTGGAGACAAAAGGAGAATAATCGGATCAAGGACAAGTACACCAGGGTAAGACAGGAGGAGACTTCAAATTATCAGTAATCTTTCTTAAACTGTGTGGTGGATACCAAAGTGTTCATTTTACAATTCTCTATACTTGTTGGATTTCTGAAATAAGTTTTAATTATAAAAGGTTAAAAATGTATAACACTTTGTGTCTATTGATTGCTTTCATATAAATTATTTCATATAATATATAGGATAAACCTATGAGATAGTGAAAGTAATTGTTGATATTTTCATTGTATTAGTAAAGAAACTAAGGCTTACTAAGTATGCTACAAGTGGTAAATAGAAAAAAGACAAGGGTAGAATAAGCTTTTTAGGGTCCAAGTCACCTCACTCGCTTCCATATGGTAATGTTTGGTCAGGACTATAGTCTGATCAGAGTCAAGGGCACAACCACCACAGGTTTATCCTTGTCTCGCTCTTGTGTGAAATCATACTGTGTTAAATCAAATTGAAACAAAAAAATACATATTGAGGGGTTGCAGCTATGTTCAAGGTTATGAAAAGTTTTTCTTCCTAGTTTTCTGAAACTTTATATATTAGCAATTTCTCTCCAGCATCATAAAATCAATGTAGAAGGTATCAGTTCTTATTTCAAACCATAGAATCAATTTTTTTTCTCCAGACATAAAATCTTGATACAGCCACTCAACTGAAAAGCAGTTGGGGCATCAGAAAGTCTGGGCAATCAGAAACCTAAATTGTATTCTCCACTTTGGCACTGGATTTATGTTGGACTTTCTTAGGTCACTTTGTGTACTTTGTCTAACTTTATCCAACCGGGACAAAAATATAGACAGCTGACAATTTAAAATGTTAAAATAAAAGACACTGTGTGATCACAAAGCATTATTAAGGTATCGTGCATAGTGTGTTGTATTGTTGCTTTTTTTTTTTAATTTATTGTGGTGGTGTTGGTTAATAAAATTATATAGGTTTCAGGGATACGATTCTGTAACTCATCATCTATACATTGTATGTATGTTCACCACCCCAAGTGGTTTCCTTCTATCGCCATTTATCCGCCTCTTTAGCATTGTTGCTTTCTTAAACCAGCTACAATTGGTATGGTGATCACAAAGAGCATTGTTTAGAGTTTACTTGCACTATAGCATTTCACAAACTTACCAAATATCTCATGTTTTGTATCTATAATGATCGGCCAGTCATCAGATAAGCCACTATAGTATGATAGTTAATAATACAGGCTATACTAATCTTCGTTCCAGACCTACACAATGAGAGTAATACTGCTTCTTAGAATTGTGATGATTAAGTGAGATTATATACATAAAACCTTTGGCACAGTACCTGTTAGGCCCGTTAAAAGTTGACTGTTTCGTTATTATACATAATTGCAATATTAATTGATACTCTTATTGGACTATTGGCCTATTTCTCTCAAATTTTGGATTTTGAGAATGATAATTATAAATTGTCTCCCTTGTACCACTTTTCTGGTAAGTCAGCACTCCCCAATCCATCCACAGAACAGCAGCAAAACCTGCCATGTTTCCATCATGTGTCCTTTGCCACAGTTAATTGGTCCAACTGTTCACACCTTCCTGAGGCTGGTTTGATTATTTATTCCTGGCATTTATGGAACTGGAAGGAGAGCAAGGGGAAAAAAAGAGAAAATGGGACAGAGAGTGAGAAAGTGCAAGAGTAAAGAACAAAAGGTCTCTTTCTCAGTTACTGTACCTGCAACATATAAGACTAAGAACAATATTGGTGCCCACACTCGCACTGTCCTGTGGACCAGGTGCTGAAGAGGGAGGAAAATCAGGCAGAGAGGCAGAAAGAAGCACAGAAGAGAGATGTGGAGAATGGCAGTAGCATTCAGGTCCCTAGTCCCAAGTTATCCCTGAGAGGCAGCTACATTGCTGCCTTTGGGTACTGTGAGGCATCCAAGTATTGCCCTCTTTAGCTTAGCCAAAGTTTGATTATGTAATCTGCAATCAAAAAAAGTCCTAATACCCATTTGCATCCCATTCTTCAATCTCTAATAAGAATATTTGTCTGTCCCCTAAGTCAACCCTCACATATCCTCCTAAAGTCTTTTGTTACATGAGATCAATTCTTGGCCACCTGCTGTGACAGGGTGCAGAGCATGGGTCCCTGATAATAGGAGAACACCCCTGTAATCCTGCCTTCAGGCAGGATTAGCAGAGCAGGAAGGGAGCAGGAGATATATTCACAGAGACACAAGTACAGTATTTAAGACACATTACATAACAAAGGCAAGTTAGCAGCCGTGACTTCCTGAAGGAATAAAAGGCTGCTGCCCAGGGAAAATTGTGTATGTGACTGTGAGACAGTGCAGCTACTCATAACATCGCTGGGGGCAGATGCCCTCCCTGGATACCTGTCTATCAATGGGAACTCTTGCCCTGACTAAAGATGGCAGCCAAAAGAGAGTCAAAGACACTGGGGAGCTGACAAAAAATGGTGGACACCAATGCACCATAGGAAGAGCTGGATATTACATCATGCAGGAAGTTCTGAGCCAAGCATTTAAAATTGGAGTGGGAAGTCTGAAGGGCAGTGAGTCAGCCATGAGGTCTGCAGACAGGTCTGCCTGGGAGGTCTCCCTGGAGACAACAGCAGCAGAACTAGCAGTAATGCAAGAGACATGAGAGATGCTTGGAGATGAACTGTGACCAAAAATGCTAAGCCACAGATTTCTGCTTCTCTGCAGGACATATGGAGCAGTCAGACATGGGGGCTCTTGGTGTGGGACTTTAGAGCTTGGTGCAAGCCGTCCCCCTCTGGGCTTTTGGCAATTGGATGCTCTGGGCTTCTGGCCCTGTTCCCTGCACAGACAGAAGTGCTCATAAGACCAGAAGATGCAAGTCCCACAAGGGACTTAGACCCTGCAGAGGATGGGAGCCCACTCCTGCAGGCAGGGTCCCATGCTGGAGCATGTGCCTCCCTGGGCTCCACCCTCTAGAGCAGTGTGACACAGCACATGGTTTCCTAAACTGCCACATGGAGGCTGAGAACAGCACACCCCAGATCCTGAAGGAGAGAGCTGCTGCGGATGACGACTCTGAAACCCACAAGTACATGTTCCAAGAGGATGGAGATCTGTTTGAATGACCGACTGATGGAAAGATAAGGATATGGGGGACTTCTCTGGTCATGGTTTTGGCTCATAGCCTTTTGGGGAGCAAGGGAAATTTGGGGCCTTGTGGGAGAGGAGGGCTCTGAGCAGGAGTGCTCTCAGCCCCATCAAGGTTGAAATCCTGTTAATAAAAACCTGTTTCCTTCAACACTAATTGTTGAGCCATGTAGATTCAAGGTGCCAAGTGGCCAAACCCTGGTGTGCATGGTTGCACTACCACTCAAGGACAGATCCCTGCCCTCTGACTCCTGCTCCTATTATTCTGTGCATCGATCCCTCCTTTTGATCCCCCTAATGTCAGATCGTGGAGAGCTACTGGGCAGAGCAAATTAGAAATGGCTAAAGCCACAAATCTAACAAGTTGGAGGAACTAGCAGAGAGCAATCATCTCTCAGTGAATGTGTGTCAGTTCACAAAGCAGGTCAGAACATGTGGGTACCTTCAGTCCAGCTAGTGAGGCTGAACTCCTAATCTGGAACACGATGGCAAGGCAAAGAGGAAAAGAAAGAATAAAGTCTGAGTAGGTAAGCACCAGGAAGGGCAAACAGAGTGAGAGAGCACATGCAGAATAGCTTTGGAGGCCAAATGAGAGACATCACTGGGGGTTGCTCTCCCCTCAATTAGAGAAGAGCCTCCCCTGCCTGCCCCTGACATTTCTATCTGTATGAACACTTGTGGGCCTCAGGTTGCCTCCAGGCTGCAAGTATTGTAATGTAAATACAGGGCAGAAAACAGGCAGCCTTCTGGTCAAGGCCTGCTGGGCATGCTGCATTCACACCTATTCCTTTGCTGACCTCTTTGGATATGCAAATTTTTGAATACAAAAATCCTGAAGTGTTTAACTAGAGGCAATTAAAAAGAACTGATTGTATTCTCCTTTGTGAGAGACTGGCTTAGAATTGAGGATACAAAGACAAATCAGACAACCCCTGGAATTGTGTAAAGGCCATAGGGTCCATCAAGCTTTGTTTGGTCCATCAATGGTTCACCATAGGGTCCATCAAGCACCCCAAATCTCTTTGAACTTACTACCTGCAACAACGCGTTTATCCTTATTTCCATCCTTTTCAGTGAAGATAATACTCTTGATTTTCAGGGTTAACATAAGGATTGGAATAATGCACATAAAAATGTCTTGAATGTATACCCAATTAATAGTACTTATTATTAGCATGCCTTTGGTAAGCCCTCTAAATGGTCTTGAGTAAAAAGTATCAAACTAAAAATTTAGGGTTCCATTTATCAACACCATCCACTATTCTCTCATTCCAGTTGAAAGATAGGGGGAAAAGAAGCAATTACATATTTTTAGAAACAAATGTTTTTCATTTTGGCTAGTCGGCAATGTAGCTCTATCTCTTCCAACAGTAATGCTAAAAACTTGCTATACATGTTCCTTGTGTTCATCAGTGCAAGGTGCCTGAAATCTGAGTTTTAACCTAATAGAATTTAGCCTCCAGGAATCAGAAATTGCTGGACCCGATTCCCTAAAAGGCACTATCACATTCAAATAGACTCATGGTTCTGCACAGCCTGGGCTTCAAATAAAATGAATCTTCTAAAAAACTTATTGCACACAGAAAATTAACCACGTTGCAAAGTCACCTTCGAGTCAGGTACACACATTTATTTTCTGGTATCAGTTCATCAGTCATGGAAACTGCAGCACCCAGGTACCACATGCCCTGAATATGCTCTACGCAGTCTTGTCTTCTGGTTGAAGGTCAATTTGAAGCAGCTTGTGTCATAGAGGAGACAGAACTTCAGATTTGGAATGAGGAGATAAGGATTTGGTCCCCGCTGAGCTACCAACTCATGGCGTGTCATCATACATGTCCCAACCCCCAACCCAGGGCTTCACTTAGTTCAACTTTAATCGAATGAAGGGGTCAGCCACCCAGCAATGACAAACAGGTCTCACCTCAACCTCTCCAATGGGCCACTGAACACGGTAACTGTTTCATGTTACCAAGGAGAGCGTGGACATCCCAATTTGGGGGATCGTGCTTTCATTCAGTCTTTATATATATATTTGCTCTTACATCTCATATTTTCTTCTTTGGATATTATCTTTATAATCCTATATACCCACCAAAAACATTATTCAGAGAGACAAATTCAGTTAGACTAACTACAATAGTTTATCCTTCAAGGTACTTATTTCCTCTCCCCTCCCTCTTTATACACACTCCTGTATTGTTACCTCTTTTCTTCTCTTTCAAGAAAAAAGGTTGCTCTCTTCTAGTTGTCTGCTAGCATGGTTTGCTCATGTTCCTTAAAGCATATGCTCTGTTATTAATAGTCTGTGGGACACACTCGGCTGAGGGCTCTTTAAGAGCAAGGTCTATGTTGTCATAAAGTTGATATCTGTCCCAGAGTGCACCAGTGGGGGCATGAGGACTAAAGAAAGGAGTGGATGGGTAAGCGGGTAAATGGGCAGCTGCATGAATTTCGTCAGACTTCATGGGTGGGAGACTCAATTACCAATTAGATCATTCTATTCAAAAGGTCTTTTTCTGTTTCCTAATAGTCTAGTTGTACATTTAGGAAAAGACATTCAGAAACATTGGGTACACAAGATTCATTTAAGTAAGTAAAGTTACACAGCACAGTCTTTTCACTTTTCCGGATTTACCAAAGGGTAAGTGTGCCTTTTTTTTTCTGACATTTAGACCATACAGTTTGAATTTTCCAATGGTAAAGAGGGTTCGGTGGCAGTGATGAATGACACCATATCATAATAAGGCATTTTCCAGCAAAACACTGAGTCATGTCTAATTAAAATTTACCATTCTTTTTTTTCTTTCTAATGTTCACCAATTTGATTTTTCCAAGTATGACTATTTTTCCCAATGTACAATTGGCAACATTTATCAAATATAAATGGTTTAAAGAAGACAAACACCCTCTAGGTGGCAATCACCCCAATGAGAGAGAAATAGTCTGGAGGAGATTATCCTGTGTGTTCTGCTCCTATGTACCCATTACTTGCTTTTTAAACTGCCCTAATTTCTGTTTTCTTTTTTCTAGTCAAAGTGCATCCAAAAAGAATCAATCAAAGGACAAAAAAAGCCAAGTTTTTTCCACATTTTCCTTAGGCAAGATTTTTAATGTTTCCTTTGCTGAAATATTGCTTTACTATTGGCCTTTGTTAGAATTTGTTTGATTGATTTCTATAGCTTTCAGTGCAGCTAAG
>PVKM010047818.1:0-11347 GCA_004027735.1 Carollia perspicillata
GGGTAGGCATTCCAGGATCTGGTCTTTACGGAGGGTGGCCACGTAGAAGAGACACCCCCCCTTCTATTCTACCTTTTCTATGGGGAAAGTATAAAAGACCCTCATTAAGCGCCCTTTCAGGCAATGACAAAGCATTTCCAGGCACTTGGCTGAAAAGTGTTTATGTAAGCTGAAGTCCTCCTCAGCCCCTCTGGAGAAGCACAACTCTCCGCATCCTCTTACACAGCTGGTATCTAGGGTTACCTCCTGAGAGGTTTCAGACTCTCTCACAAAAGGGCAATCTGCCCAGGCCTGTTCTTTTTTTAATAGGGAAGGGCCAATTTATAGCACGGGAAATATTTCAGAAAAAAACTCCTTACAGCAAAACACAAATGCAAACAGCCTCATTTTGGTTGTGAGGATAAGGAGTAGGGACAAGGAAGAGCTCTTTAAAAAAACTCTGAGGAAAAGGCACTGGATTAGGATTAACTTTTGTTTTGCTTTTTAACCGACTGTCCTTCTTATGTTTATCATACAGACTGGTCTAGCCTACACAGCCCTTGGTTTAGGGCTGCCTGTGAGGTCTTAGTCAAGATGCTGGAGGGTATTTAAGGTGGGTGCTACTGAGACAAGTGTACCCCTAGAACCTGGCCTCATTCTGGGGTGAGGCTACTCTGGTTTGGGGGCTGCTCAGAGGCTGTTCTTCCTGGTACTTGCTGGGATGCTCATTTGAAGAAGCAAGGCATTAGAAGGGTACCCACTGGAAGGGTCGCAGCCATAGTGAGGCTCCCCCAGAGCTGAGTACCCATCTGGGAAATGTCATTTTATGGCACGCACCCGGCCACAATGGGAAATTAAGTAGAAGAGGGAAGGCCAAGGAGGAGAGAAATTACAGCTCGGTCACTCCCGTGTTGAAGTGGAAGCCTCAGCAAGAAATATCTGCACTGGTGCAGCAAGCACCCGTTCTTCAGGCCTGGAATCAAGACTGGAGCTTGCAACATAAGAGCAGGCAGGAATCTTCAATGGGAAGCTAAAGCCACAGCCCCATGGGAAGCAGGAGATAAAAGGGTAATATCCTCAGATCAAGTCTCAACACCTCTCTCCCCAGGGAAACTAAACCACCCTCTCCTATTATCACTGCCTTGAGACAGCCACAGTCTAAAATGGGAGACCAAGAAAGGGGGGCAGATAGGTCAGAACAGCTCTTCCCTGTAAACCCAGGCCACTGGCCTGGCCGTTGGAGGGTTAAAGTCAACACTTAAAAGAAAACTCAAACCCTACTAAGTCCAGGCCAGGAGAACAGGGAGCAGCAGGAAAGCCAAAGGAAACTAATTTTGGAGGTTCTCCAAGCTGCCAATCACAAGCACATTTCTAACAGTCCCAGTGTTGTTTGAGTTGGTTGTTTTTCCACAGGCTACACAATGGGGTCTGGTTATTCATTGAAAAAGTCTGCAAGGGAGCCCCGCCCTCCATTCACAACTAATTTGGAATGCTCCATTCAGCAGGAGGGGGATTCTGCAGCTCAGCTCGCTCAGGCGCTCGGAGCAGAGCCCAGCTGCCGCCGCAGGGACGCTTGCGCGCCCAGCGAGCTGTGTTTATGTAAGAAATTCAGACACTGCAGGCTCCTGCCTGCTCCACACCCTCCCTGAGATTCAGACGGCCAAGACTCGGGCTGAAATCTGCAAGGGTGTGCAAGTCTGCTGGAAGTGAGGTCGCAAGTGCCCTCTAGCAAAAGGGAAAAGGCAGAAGAAAACTATATTGTACAGCCTGGTTCAGAATCTGACTGTAGCTACCAGCTGAGAGAAACAGACCTCAGTGGTATTTCTCCTGCCCCAGGGACGAGCTGGTTTGCATTAGACGACAGCTTTCTCTCGAAGTTGGCTTTTCCAGATTCCTTGGCTTTTGCAGTCATTGCCAAATGCTACAACGGGAGCCACCTGGCTTCCTCCCCGAGGGAGAGGGTCTCTGAAGACACTACTAAGATTCTCTGGCTGCAGGAGATGGGGGTAAACTACCTCTTAGGAACAGATTCACAGTCCCTTTTCCTAGATCTATGTCCAGTCTATAAGGCTTCTACTTCCTCCTGAATGCCCATAAAAACTGGTTTGGTTTCTTAGACACTTTTTTCAACCTTCAATAATCACTCTAAGAGAGATCAGATAAAGCCAGTCTGACAACCAGACTTTATTTCAAGGAAAAGCATACCAACTTTGTGAAAATTAGATACAGGAAATAAATTTTAGTTGTTTCCTGTTTTTGTAGAATATTTGGCTATTTTCAAATGTCTCATGTTTACCTTTTCTCACTGCTGCTGCCACCCCCACCCCGACCCCCACCCCCGGTGGACTCAGGCGGTGACTGGGGAAGCATTTCTCTGAAGTCTCTCTGACCACAGAATCAGATCTGAGGTGCTGGCTACTCTGCAGATGGGTCTCAAACTCCTGGCCTTTTAAAAGCTAGCTCTTATCCTGCTCCCTAGCATCTTGCACCCTCTGCCTTAACTTCCCCCTCCATGCTTTCTCCTCCTACACAGGGGAGCCTCCTTTATTTGCTGTGAAGGATCGTTTTATGAGGGGGCTCTTCTCCCTGAGAAGAGTTGCGAGTCCATTATCTAGCTGCCAAGCCCAAAGGTGTACTTACATTCTGGTTACTTACACACACACGCACATGCACACGCACACACACTAGGACCTACTATTCTGCCCCTCCTTTAAGCTGAGCCTCTGAGAGGGATGGGACAATGATAGAAACTGACGACCAAAGCCTCTGTTAAATGAGCTTGATGAGTTCACAAAATAAATTTTTCAAAAAGCAACCTAATCTGGTATTGGCATCAGCATGCCTGGCACCCGTCCAAGAGCTGGGAGCTGCAACATGACAAGACTGCACTCTCTGGATTCCAAGTGGAGAAGCACTGTGTGCCAGAGCACAGATGGGGCCCAAGCTGCCTCAAGGGCAACCATGTGCCCAACGGGGACAGCCGGCCTCTGAGCCTGGACGCACTTCACCATCACTAGAACTTGAGAAACATGTGGAGGGAACAGTCTCTTGGTACAGAATCACACACTCCATCTAACCCCACCACGTGATACCACTAGATGACAGAAACTGCAGGTAGCACAAACTCTCAGCTTTATCAAGCTACCTGTCTTAATCTTGTACAAGTGAAGAAAGATGAAGGGGATAGACAGTAATCTCACGATTGATGCCAGGATTCTGTTACCTCAGGAATCTACCTGGGTGATCTACCAGACAATCCAAGTCCTTCTCACCAAACTCAAAGGACTGGGGAAGGTTATTAGGTTTCATTAGAGGACTACAGGCAGAAAGACATCTAGGAGGCGGAGAAAAATCCATTGCTTATTAAAAATAAACCTATCTGAATTAAAGTTAGAGGAAAACATTTTGTATCAACATAGGGCTCTTGTAGATAAATGGGACTTCTAGGTCTTAGTTTCTTAAGTCTTGAGTCTAAGGATCTTGGAGGCTATCAAAACAGGAAGGATTTCCAACCATTTCGCACCCTCTCGGGTCAGGCAGCGGGCGAGCTCACGGAGCCTTTGAAAGCTGCGCTGTAACCCTGCAGGGCTCCAGTCTCTCTGCAGCTCTCTTCTTCCTCCTCCCCACCTGCCCAACTACTGGCTCTAGAAAAGCACGGACTGATGGCTTTGACTCTGTCAACTCTCTCATTTTTAAAGTGCCTACATTTTCTTTTTTACCTTCTATAACTAGAAGACTCTAGGATGATCCTTTCAAATTGAAGTGGCCCAATACCACACAGCAAGGAAACCTCCAGTTTTACACCACCCCCTCTGGGTCCAAAACAAGGTGTCCTCTCCAAAAGGGAGGCCCCGCGTCTCTACAGCATCAACCTCATTCATAGTAAAAAAGAAAAAAATCCAACTGAATAATCTCATATTGAAACAGGATTAAGATCAATGTGTTTTAGGCTCAAAGGCTGTCATAACAGTTAATCCTGTTTCCCCATCCATCTATTGCAATGTATTTATGAAAAGTCAATTTCATCAGTTAATTAGACAGTCCTTAGAAAGTTACTCGTACTTCCTCCAGTCCACTCATTTTTTTTGAAACACGTATCTAAAAGGAACACTTCAAGGGGAAAATAAGGTCACTGGATTTTAAAACAATTCTCTAAACTATATTTGGTGTGGAGGCCATGGTTTTAAAATGAGATTTTCTCATGCCTTCTCCCCAGCATAAAATATTTTATTTATTCAAGATGTTGGTAAACATTCACAATATCGCAAATGAAATAATATGCTTTTTAAAAAAAGAACTGAAACCTGCATTAAAAAACTATTTATATATGCTAAAATCCAGTAATATCCTTAAGTGCCCAAGCACTCAGTTTGGAAAAATGAATGTAACCCTCACCCCACCCCAAATCTAAGAATTTTGAGTTCCAATCTTACCCATGGTTTTGGTTTGTAGTTAATTCTGTGAAATTGTGTACACCTCTATCCACTGACACATTCCCTGGTTTGGTAGTTCTAGGTGTTAATTAATGCACATATTTAGCTACACACACATTTATATAGATATGCACACACGCATTTATAATACACCAGCTATACAACACACGGTTTTATCTGTATATACACTAATATGTCTTCTGGGAAACATGTCAGCTTTATGATTTTTCTATTTTATTAATTTCTCTCTCTCTTCCAAGTCCTACGTGGAACACACTCAAAGTACCAAGATACTGAGTAAGTTTCTAAGGGTCACAGAATGAAGAGAACTGAGGTTTTGAACTGGGCAGCTGGAGTCTCCCTAAAGCTCTCCCAGGGGCTGTCTCAATGCTCCTGAAATAATGAGGGAGAGCCTGGAGGGTCCCTTAACATGCCAAGTATCCCCGGGCTCTGCAGCTTCGTGACAGCTCCTTTAAGGATGTTTTATAATGTCTTCTCATTTCACCTAACCCCTTCTATTTGCCCCTACCACACTAGTCAGTCTCTCCAGCACTTGACCTTGTATTATCCCCTCTGTAAAATGAAGGGATTGGACAAGACTTATCTCTGCAAGAGAGCTCCTGCTCTAACAACCTGGGATCTTCAAGGTTACTTCTCAGGACCAAGGAATAATTGGGGAGGAGGGCAGGGCAATGGCAGAATCCCTGTAGGCTATAGCTTACACTTTTTTATTCCCTTGAATTTGACCTTTAAGAGTTTCCAGATGGGGATACTTTATCAATGCTTACAGTATTTGTGAGGTAGGGTGAAATCAATATAGCTAGAAGTAAGGTTGGCATTTATATGACTTATAAGAACAATGGTTTCATTTATTCAAATCACACTGGATGGATGTCTATGGGTAGGAACCTAAATCTGGAACACTGACAAGATATAATCTCTTTAGACGTTGACCTTGTAAGTGCTTACTGAAAAAAGTATGCCATAATCTTCAAAACTGACATGCTAACATAAAAACAATTACCGACCTTACTTAATATTTCTCTCCCTCATACAAGAAAGGTAGACTGTTACGAGTAGCAGGCCACAGAGTACTTGTTTCAAATGCTTCTGCTACTGTAGGGAAAAGGTTTTCCTTACCAGCCAAGTGCCAGTTTGTTTTATAGTTCATGGACTGATCGATTCAAACCAATTTATAGGGTTTCATTAAATCTGAATGAGTGTCTCTCCCTCCCCTGGAATAATCATAGACTCTTCCAGAAGTTGACAGGAGCAGGAGCTGATCCTCAACACTAGGCTGAGAGATACAGAGAAGAGTGGGCCCAGTCCCGGGCTCTGCCAGCATTCATGCATCCGCATCATCAGTTTCAACAACAATCAGACCAGTCACACACAGCAGCAAGGACGGAGGGATGAAGGATACACCATCCCATATTTGTATAATCTTCCTTAACCTCTAAGGCAAGGGGATCTATTTCAATCTATTCTTCTTGAAGCTCCATCTCCAGAAATAACAGTCAGGGGGAACAAACTATTAAAATACTTTTTGAGGCTACTCAACCATCTGTTTTATCCTTAAAAGACAGAAAAGCTCAACCTTAAGAAGTTAAGGCAAAAAGCAAACAAAGTGAAAAACAGAGCACACTTGGTAAGCATAAATATCTCCCAACGCTCCTCCATTTTAGGTATGGCAATTTAATTAAAGAATTTAACACATTCTATTCACTGAGCAGAAATTACTTCTAAGGAGCCAAAACATTTATTGATTTCTTCCCTTTAGCTTATTCCTGTAGATAAATATCTCTTCAAATATAAATCCTGGGTGCTGACATCTTTCTCGAAAGAACATAACTCTGCTTCGGCATACAAAATCAATTTGAAGGCAGTCATCTCACCTCCCTTTTAATTCTTTTGGGTTTCAGAGAAACAAACCAGCCCTGGCCATGAGGCTCTCAGTTGGGAGTGTATTACCCCATACACCAAAAGAACACTGGTTTGATTCATGGTGAGGGGGGCGCATACCTAAGTTGCCAGTCGGGGAGTGTATGGGAGGCAACCAATCAATGTTTCTCTCTCACATGGGTGTTTCTTCCTCTTTGTCTAAAAACCAATGGACATATCCTCGGGTGAGGATAAAAAACAAAGTGTCATAAAAGCATGTCAATGAACCTCTGCCAAGAAAGCCACCTCCCAAACAGATTGCAGTTTATGCTGCTCTAAGCAAGAACTGGAAAGGCTGTGTCAAATTGTCAACACAGAACAGAGTGGGATTACAAAATCCTACCTTTTATCTCTCTCTCTCTCTCTCTCTCTCACACACACACACACACACACACAATGGGTTATCTTTATTTAATCTTTCAGTGGCAAGCTTCCCAATCACTTAAAAGCAATCAAAGGCCAAAAATTAACATCATTTACTTTCCTGAGAAAACATCCACAGCAAGCTGTGACAAAGTGAAGGTGACCATACATCCGTGGGTTACAGTTTATCCCCTTTTAAAGTTTTGTGGCATTGTGGCTTGAATACGAGACCTGTCATTAGAGAATGTTTAGGTGGCACCTCTGGTCTTTCATGACTTAGAACACCCAGCTTTTGCTGGGACCCAAAGACACCTTCTCTCCCAGGGCACTTTCTCTCTTTCTCTTATGGTCTCTGTCTGTCTGTCTCCCTGGATAAAACAAAGCTGGGAAAAATTTGTTGGTACAAAATGAGAAATTGAATCCTTGCCTGGCTCAGGTGCTTGCTATTATAAACTATGACTAAGAGACATGAATTTCTCTATGATGCAACTCTCAAGAGAGGCAGCATTTTCTCCAGGCCTCTCTTAAACCTGCTCATTCGCCAGTGACTAATGCTCTCTAGAGCTGCCCTGTACTGCTCAAATTTCATCAGCCAGCTTTGTCCTTGATAGCTCTGCCTGGGCCATAAAAGCTCCCAAAACCTGTTGAGAGCAGCTCTGAAAGATCAGTGCAAAGCTAACCACACCCCTGCCAGCTTGGAGAGCGAGCTGTCTTTTGAGCTTGCCATTGCATTTGTTATCTCAAGGACATGAGCACTTAATGACCATTTCTTGAAAGTTTTTACTCTTCTCTGAAAGATAAAGTCCTGACAACTACACGAAAAATAGGAGTAAATCAGGTCACCCTGTAACCACCCTTTTTCAACTCCAGAAGTAGGAACAAAACGGACAATGTTAGGTGAATCCTTAATTAACTGAGTCTTCTATTAACGATTTTCCACACCTTTCAAAGAAAAAAAATGTCAGCCTCATGATTTGCATCAAGGGCTTAATTTGTAAAGTAAACAGAAAACACTGTAAGATAAAGTCTGATTAATGGACGTTTGGTCCAATATCTTACTATATACAATGTCGATTAATTTACAATTTTGACCTTGAAGCCTTACAATTTTCTCAGGGGAAAAAATTTAGGGTTAAATCATGTTCACTAAATCTTACATGCAGCAGAACAAAAAGCACTTTAGAAATAATTAAAATAAGGAATGAAACAAAAGTTTTGGGGATTAACTTTTAATTATTAAAAGAAACAAAATGTATTCCATTATCCAAACATGCTGCCTACAGCTGATAAGAGCAATCTAGACATGTATAATCCAAGACCAAACAACTTCAGAAGAAATGATCCACCACCAGAACGATACTTACAGTTATCAGACTGAAAATCTGGGACAAACTGTTCATCATCAGGAACTTGTGCTGGAAAAGAGATTTTTATTTTAAACCTTTCAGTTGCATTAAAAAGCAAAGTAAAATGTTTCATATGGAAAATAGGACAGCCAAGAAACTTGCCTTCAGCTAACCAAGCCTCTTGAAGTTGACTGAGATCCTGAAACAACTCTGGAATTGAAAACAGAAGATACCAGGATGAGAATTCCTCTGCTAGGGAGAAGAGTCTACGCACTGCTTTCACTGGGAGCCATTTGAGGAAGCCACAACACGGGGGAAAAGCTTCACTACCTTCAGAATCATGAGCCAGATCTGTGTCCAAAAACTTCCTCTTTCTGTCAATCACAGGCCGCCCTCTACATTCCTCGGATCTAGATTTCTGAAAAAGGCAAACATACAGTGAAGACTCAAGTATAATAAAGGGGTCTTGAAAGGGTAGCACCACATCAAGAAGAAGAAGATTCAAATTTGAAGAGGAAGGACAAAACAAACCAAAAGCTACATAAACTTACCCCTGGGACCATAAAAGGGACTTGCTGGTCGTAAAACCCATCCATGGTGCTTCCAACGTCTCTAATATCACTTTGAAAGGTTTCAGCATTGAGTAATTTCTCGGGGGTAAAGGGTCCTCCTGTAACATGAATTTGGGACATTTTAACTGAGGGGAGTGAGAGAAATGAAATAATTTTATACTGCTCTTTCTTCAGGGCTTGTGCAAATCACTGCCTTTCTTTGAGGCACTTAAAGCCCACTCAAGGTGTTAGCTTTACAGACTAACACTAGGTTTAAGGGCATCAAAGATTCATAGTGCTGCTCAGTGTCAAACCCATTTACTTACTCATCCTTTTCTCTCTCTCATTCTCTCGTTAGAGTATAGGTTTGCTATTATCTGTCCCCTATTTTTTTTTTTTTAAAGAAAGGGACCTTATTTTCATTATAAAAGGGTGTTTTCAAGTTCTCTCCAATAGAAAATTCTCCAGGGTATTTGTAGTGACAGGGTTTTGGTTGTTGTTTTTTTTTTTTACATAATTTAATTTTGACAGTACAGTGAAAGGAAGTGGAAAACTGGGTTTAAGCATTCCAAATTATTGGCAATTAAGAATCTGACATACATAGTGTTTCTAAAAGTATTTTGTAGGTCAGTGGTAAAACACTATATATAGTTCCATGAATGTATTGATCAGAGGTATACTTATCTTCACACACTTACTTCTAAAATCTAAACCTGTCCAAACAGGTGTAGTGTCTGTAATGTTACAAATAATCTCCATGGCAACTTAGAGATATCTAAGACCACCTCCAATTTCTAGAAGAAAAAAATAGCTATAAAAAGTAATAGAGAAAACTAAATTCCATTGCACACATTTTAAATGCATCACTACCATACATATTTTTTAAAAAGCATTACAAGCAAAAGATCTATGGAAAGAAAATTCCATTTTTTCCTTATAGTGATGTCAAGATTTCCCAAACATGCCAAAAAAATTAAACTTGTTCCAGTACTTTTAGGGCTAGGAGGAGAGTTTGGGGGTCAAAATGGAGAGGAGGGAATTTTTTCTAATTTGGAAGGAGTAAAACAACAATTTTAGGTAGGTACCATCTTCTGGAACACTCAGTTTTATTCTCCAAATTAAAAAAAAAGTTAAGTGAACAAAATGGGGAAAACAATTTCACTCACTCCAACTTTAAGCAACGTAAAATGCTTAAGGATAATTCTTTTGCTTAACTTGTATATAAATTTTAGATAGGGAACTTTTTCTCAATGGATAATTCCATCCAATTTGTTTTTCACACTGCAGAGCATATCAAATTTTGGTGAACAGGATGCAAGGAAACCCTTGTCGGCCAGCCTCCTCTCTCAGCACTTTGGCCCAAGTAATCAGATATTTTCCAAGTCAAAGAGGGAGAGAAGCAAAACTGCATACAGTTCATAACTTCCTAGAAAAACACTCCCCCTAGCCTGCTTGCTTGCCTTCCTCAGAATAAAGCCTCTTTCTCAAATGTCACTAACCCGTTGTACAACAAAATCTGAGAATCACCAGCACTGAGTTGAGGGTCATGAAAACGAGTCTTCTCTGCCCTACAAAAACATGTCCCATTAAATTGTGGCCTTAAAAATTCTGTAAGTGTCTCTTGGGGGAAGGGGCAACGGGGAGGAAATTGGAGGCAGAGAAATTTTCAGAGTCTCACAATGAAATACGATGCAAAATACTTCACCGTGAAGAGCAAAACTGTTCTTTAAAAAAATTAAATGAAAGAAGCAGCTATAAGCAAATCCAAAAAAGGCACTGAGGATCTTTAAGGCAGCCCTCGGAGTTCAGCTAGAAAAATCATGTTCAAAGCACTTACATACATATTTTTAAGCCTGAAGGGAAGGCTCCAGCTCATCCAGGAGTTAAATCACTTCCTTTGCACCCCCCTCCCTTCCTGGTGCCCCCAGGAAAACTTTAACACAGCGCAGCAGCGCGATCGAGGCCCCTCCCCCGCAGCGCACAGCGGGCCTGGTTTTATGAATGGGAGAGCAAGCAGCGGCCGCCACATCAGGTAAAGGCTGTAACTGGATCCCTCGCGCTGGGCCCCATTCACAAAACAAGACACACTTCCACCCAATTCCCAGCCTTCCCCATTCATGAAAACTCCTTCAGATGCGTCCCCGCCCCCACTCCCAACGCACGCCCAGCCTCCGACGCAGGCCCCTCACCCCAGCGTTTTAGGAAGCCCAATGCTTCATTCACAAAAAAAGGGGTGGGGGGGAAAGCCGCAAGGAGCATCGAGCCAACGAAAGAAACCCGCTTCATTCATAAAGTCGCCCACATTCATAAAAACGAGCTGCGGCACCGGACGCTACCAACCGCCTCCAATTCCTCCCCCTCCCCAAAAGACACCTCCAAACATTTCTCCTTGGCACCCACCCTCAACCAGGGAGTTCAGTGTACCCCAGAGATCCCCTCTCCTCCGAAAATGCAGTTAGATCCCTAATCCAGCGCGAGGCTCCAGCATCTCTCCATCCTCCCCCCTCAGCACCGTTTTTTTTCTCAACTATTCCCAGGCGATGCTCCCCGATTTCTCGAGAACTGCCGTGCAGCCCGACGCTCTAAGTCCGCTGGGGGCTTGGGTGTCTACTTTCCACAACCTGAAACTTGCAAGGCCTGTATAAGTTCCGGGCCGACCCCCAATGGGCCGACCCCCAACCCCGCAGGCTGCACATGCCTAATGTCACTTAACCCCTCCTGGTGCTCTCGGAGC
>PVKM010047819.1:0-11353 GCA_004027735.1 Carollia perspicillata
AACAAAGTAGTCTCTGTGCGTAAGCTATTCCAGCATCTTTAATGTTTTCTAAATGCCGGTTTGGTTCACTACCTGTGAAGGGGGTTTTCCGTACCTACAGGCAATTGTGGTATGAATCTACAAATTATGGTACCAATTATGCACAATATTATATATTTCAGTAGCCATGTTTGGTAAATCACTGCAAGCTCTTTAGTGTATTTCATCAACAAAAGTGGGTTCACAGGATGCTCCCCCCTGGCAACCAGGATGCGCGTAAGTTACAAACCCTGACCTCACAAATGAGGTAAAAAAATACATATAAAGTAACTGTTACTGCCACTAGGCCATAAGAAGCATCTCAAAAACAGGCCACTAGGCCATAAGAAGCATCTCAAAAACTGTATTGTTTATCCTGGTAACCCCAGTGTCTGGCACTCTGTGGACCCCCCAAAATATGTGTTATACTAACCTGACGTAACATGTGAGAGACTTATGAGAGAAGTGATGGGTTCAGCTTCACAATTCAACAGATGGTTTTAATCAAATGTGACTCCAACCTATAAAACTTCAAGTCCTCATCTGAAAATTTCATACACATTCCTTCCAGAATGACTTGGCTCCTTGGTTTATCCTGTAATAAAGCACAGAGTACCTTCTCTGACAGAATTTCCATGAATCATCACTGCTCAATTCAGGCCTGCCCTTGGCATTGGCCGGCTGCAGACAGTCTGTCCCACAGCGCAGGCACCTCGAGATGACGCCACAGTTCCAGGAGCTCTGTCCTGTAGTCACACTTACAGGTGGGATTTTAGTTACCATGCTTGGTAAATCAAAGTGAGTGTCCACTCTCCCCCTGGGCAGGGTGTGTCACCCTAAAAACCGAAGGCATGGTATGTTTTTTTACCCGGTGAGGAGGCTAGAAACTCTAGATCCTGCCAGCTCTGCTTGCCATGGAAAGCAGGACCAGGGGCCTTTCCAGCACAGCAGCTTACCCATAAAAGCTAATGTACAGCTAACCAGCCACTGGCCCTTCCACCCTTTCTATCCCTCTGCCCATCTCTGGGACAGAGCTAGGGAAGAAACCTTAAGGGACACATCATTCTTTCTTCCTTTGCTTCAGATTCCTTTTATTAATCTAACATCAAAGAGCAAGAGAACTAGAGAAAAATCCTATTCTTCAAGAAAGGACCGGGAGGAAGGGTGACCCTCCCATATATCAACATTATGTGATTTATTCCAGAAATACTAACTGAGCACCTTCTAAGTTCCATGCAATGTTTTCTGTGCTGGGGATACATGAATGATGAAATAGCCCCAAATCCTTGACTCATAAACGTAATGTTCTAGTAGGAAGGAGAGATAATAAACAAGAGAAGTATATACATTACTATGTTAAATAATGATTTTCTTATTTATGGATTTTTTTTAGAGAGAGAAAGAGAACATTGATTTGTTGTCAACTTATTTATGCACTCATTGGTCGATTCTTCTATGTGCCCTGACTGGGGATCAAACCCACAACCTTGGTTTATCAGGACAACATCCTAACCAACTGAGCTACCCAAACAAGGCTGTTAAATAATAATTTCGAAGAAGAAAAAAATTAAGCAGAGAAGGAGGATATACAATTTTGGAACAGATATTGATATTTTAGAAAGAGTGGCCAGGAAAGGCTGACTAAGAATATGACCATGAAAGAGAGACCAGAAGAAAATTAGCAATTTAGTAGTATGTATATTTAGGAGAGTAGCAGTTCAAGTAGATGAAAGGCTTATCATAATTCCGTAGTATTTAAAACAATGTGATGTTGGCAGAAGAACAGACAAATAAGCAATGAAACAGAGAGAACACAGAAATGGACCCAGGCCTGTGAAAAAACATGGTATATGACAGATCCAGCGTACAAATCAATGGATAAAAAATGGACATTTCTAAGCAGTGCTGGGACAATTGGCTATCTATATGGGGGTGAAATGTGTTTTCTACCTCCCACTATACACAAAAATCAATTTCAGATGATTTAATGACTTATGTATGAATGGCAAAACTTTAATAATTTAGAATAAATATACAGATGGTCTTGATATAGCAAAGAATTTCTTAAACAAAACACTAAGAAAAAGTACAAGCACTTCTGGAGATGATAATGGTGGTAGTCGCACTACAATGCAAATATACTTAAGGCCACTGAACTGTGCACTTGAAGTGATTAAAACAAGTTTTGTGTAATTACATCAATTTTTCTTAAAAATTGTATAAATGTACATTTTTATAAGATTTTATTTATTTATTTTTAGAGAGGGGAAGGGAGGGAGAAAGAGAGGGAGAAAAACATCAATGTGTGGTTGCCTCTCAAGCAACCCCTACTGAGAACCTGGCCCACAACCCAGGCATGTGCCCTGACTGGGAATTGAACTCGTGACCCTTTGGTTTGCAGGTCGGCGCTCAATCCACTGAGCCACACCAGCCAAGCACATACATTTTTTAATGAGCCACCAATTGGGAAAAGAAAGTTGTCAGCTATAATTAACACAGGAGTAATATCAGAATATATTCAATTGAAAAAAGATAAAAACATAATAGAAAAGACAGGAGAAGCCTGAATAGATATTTCACAACAGAGGAAACATAATGTCAAAAAATACATGAAAATATGTTCAACCACATTAGTAATTGAGAAAATGCAAATAAAACCACAATAATAGCCCTGGCTGGTGTGGCTCAGTGGATTGAGTGCTGGCCTGTGAACCAAAGAGTTGCTGGTTCGAGTCCCAGTCAGGATACATGCTTGGGTTGCAGGCCAGATCCCCAGTAGGGGGTGCATGAGAGGCAACCACACACTGATGTTTCTCTCCTTCTCTTTCTCCCTCCCTCCCCTTCTCTCTGAAAAAAATGAGTAAATGAAATCTTGTTATAAACCACAATAATATAATATTCTGCATCCACTAGATGAACAAAAATTTTGAAGTCTGAAAATATCATATATTGACAGGAACTCATGTACTCAGGTAGAAGTATTCATTGATGCAACTACTTTTGACAACAAGTTGACATCATCTGGTAAATTTGACCCTTTGTCTCAGTGCAGTAATTCTACTCTAAGTATATTCTCTAAAGAAATTCTTGTACATAAGGATCAAAAGCCATTCATAAGAGTGATTATAACAATATCAAAATAGTAAAACATTGGAAACTACTCATCATCAAGAAAATGGGTAAATGAATTGCAGTCAATTCACAGAGGAATATGAAAAGAACAGTGAGAATGAATGAACTACAATTAAGGTTAACATAACATGGATGAACCTCAGAACATGTTAACTGAAAAAGCAAACCACAGAAAAGTACATCTATGTGCTGGATATCTTCCATTCTGCCCTTCACTCTACATGCTCATCCTCTCCCCTGCTCTCTGCTCCTGACTTGTATGAACCATACGAGGTCTGTTCAGAAAAAGTCCTACCATTGTTAATATAACAAGAATGTTTTGCTCGACCTTAGTATAACCTGGCAGCCAAGGAGAGTGGACTGGAATGAGTATGAGTGAACAATGATGAGTTCAGTGTACTTGTCAGTGGGGGTATAGATGCCATTGAGTGAGAATGTGTACTGTGTGACCATCAGATTCAAAATGACTGAGTAGAGCAACAAATCTGCATCAAATTTTGCATTAAACTTGAATATTCCACTCTGGAAACTATTTAGATGATTCAGAAGGCCACAGCCATGGGCAACTGGTGATTGGCAGCTTCGTCACAACAACGCACCAACTCATGCATCACATCTTGTGCAGAGTTTTTTGGTGAAACATCAAATCACTCAGGTGACTCAGCCCCACTACAGCCCAGATTTGGTGCCCTATGACTTCTGACTTTTCCAAAACTAAAATCACCTTTGAAAGGGAAGAGATTTCAGACTGTCAATTAGATTTAGGAAAATATGACAGGGCATATGTTGATGGCAACTGGGAGAACTGTATGAGGTCCCAAGGTGCCTACTTTAAAGGGGACTGAGGCATCATTGTCCCATATACATTGTTTCTTGTATCTTCTTCAATAAATGTCTCTGTTTTTCAGATTCCAGGCTGGACACTTTCGGGACAGACCTCAATATGTTTTCCTGTGCCATCTGCTTCCAGGACTCCTAAAAGTTACCTAGGGGCCCCAATAGGAAATGGGAAGGAAGGAAGGAAGGAAGTGAGATGAATGTATATTCCCCTAGCTGCCTCTCCACAACTGTCATTGTTCCTCTAATGGTGACTGACTGTAAAGGAGTCCCTCACTCTGGGTCTGCTAACAGCTCCCTTCACTCTACCTTTCAGGTCTTAACACAGTATAGATTTCAATGAAATCCCAGTTGATTTAACTACTGATCTTTATGGTTCCTGACTTCCACACCTTTGCAGATGATTTCTGCAAAAAATACTCCACCTTTGAATTAATCTATATTGAGTGTGCCATCTGTCTTTTCTTGGATCTTGATGGGCACATTTAGCATTCATATAAAAGCTTTAAAAAAAGTGAAATAATATATGGTTCAGGGATACATACTACAGGTAGGAAATTATCAAAAAAAATCAAGACAGCTAACTCTGAGGAAGGGGAAAGGATGCACTGTTGGGGGCACATGAAGCCTTGAAGGTTCTGGTGATGTTCCAGTGCTTGTGCTCAGTTGCGAGAACATGAGGGATCCTTTTATTCTTCTTTAAGCATTACATAATGCATAGTGGGAATTTTAAAAGGAAAAGAATAAACACAGCGTGACAGCCCAAGAAACAGGAAAGTCCAATTATTCTTCCTCCCCACAGTATCCCATTGGGGAGTGTTTGAAATAGTTTTTGCCCTTATCCCCTCCCCCTTTCACCCCACAACTCATCTCCAGTTCTCATCCCCCCAAAGCCCTCTATCCTCTCTTTTCTCTCCCTATAAGACCCAAGACAGATCTGGTGTATGATAGGGACTCAGATTTTTTCAGAGCATGGACTGCTGACAGCTCAGTGTGGAGGTTTCCTGCAGACAAATATACACATGAGGTCCCCTGCCACTTCCACCCATGGTCCTGGGACCAGGAGCTCACCCTGACGACACAGGTCCTCTTCCTTGTCTGTCTCCCTTATCTCTGAACGAGTAGGTGACAAGATCCAGGTCCTTTTTACCTACAGCTACCAGCCAAGCCTAAATTCTCACCCCCACCTGCCAGTGCAGTTCTCCCTTTGCTCTAATGACCTGGTAGGGGGATCGCCTGAACCCCCATGCAGCTTGTCCTGCCCGGAGCTCCTGAGCACCCTGCACACATCTGGGAGGACATGCTGTGCTAGATGCGCTAGTCCGGCCTTCTCACTTCGGGTTGCATGGTGTGGAGCTGAGCACAGAATCCTGAATCTGGGTGGGCCCGGGAAGAAACGTGAGACAGGAACGCTATGAAGTTTGATCCCATACCTTTGCTTCAAGTTTATCCATGTGTTCTGTGAGTAGGAGGGGTGTGCGAAGTGAATCTCACAATGAACATACTACCAAGTAAAACTGTTTATTCTTGGTATATCTATCCTATATGTATACATAAGAAGCACAGAAAAATTGACCTGGGGTTAGCCATGTGGAAATAAGTTTACTCGTATTTAAGAGCACCACTTATCACTGATGGATAATTACCCTATGCACCATAATTTTAGGCATTTCATTACTCTGTTAAATTAATTTTGGCCAAATTAATTTTATTATAGTACTAATCACATATGCTAGCTCAGAACATCCAAAGACTATAAGAAATATCTATTTTAGGTAAGTACACAACTCAATTTAGTGCCTAACAATTTAGTACAATGTCCATTATTGCTTTTTTCCCTATTTAAGTTTAAGCTGACTGGAATCCATTGTACTAGACTTGCATACTTACAATCACCTTACTGATGTTAAAAGGAATTTATTTGAAGAAAGAGATCATGAGAAAAGAATCTAAGCAATTAAGCAACTGCCCTCTAATACAATTTTAATTTTTTCTCTTCAGTTAATGGCATTTTTAAATACACTGTCTATATAACATGATAAATGAGAACTCCTAAAGTGAATTGGTTGTTTTACATGAATTCAACCAGATCTTGGCCACATCCATTGTCCTGTGGGCTGGAACTCCCCTGAATACTTGAGTTTTCAATAGGAGATTGGTTATTAGACCCTGCGCTCCTGGAGACCAAGCTACTACCCCACTCGTTTTCACACTCCTGCCTGTACCACAGCTCCTGGCACAGGACGGATGTCCCATAGCTGTCTGCTGAACTGGACTGAACTCTGCTTGTATTTACACCCCACTCCAGATGGGCTCTCATACGCTTCATGATGTAATCCTTCACAGAAGATGTGTTTTCACTTCATTCAGGCTTTGGCTTTCCCACTGAAATTCCTGATCAAAATATTTTCTTTCAGTTGGCTGATTTTTAGAAACTGAAGTAGGTGTAAATATGATCCTCTTAGGGGGCCAAGATTTAGTGCCATCCTGACTGACAATCATGTCCAAAATTTAGGATTCTTAGAAAATCACTTTAACGTTTTAGAAAATGGAAATTAAAAAATAAAAGTAAACCTACCTTACTCTGACTAATCTAGACATTTCAGGACCCATGTTCAGGGTTATGCTAAGCAGAGAGGAAAAAGGGAACTTCCTAACACATGTGGAATCACCTTATCTGCATATTCTTCTCCTTGAACAACAAAATGATCTGTCAGCCATGGGCCCATGTGGTAAAAACTTTCTCCATCTAGAAGGAACATGGCTTTTTCCTATGAGGTTAAATATTTTAGGACCAGCGCCCCAGAAGCAATGTAGCACGTACTTGGGACTTCACTCTAAGTAGACTTCTCACCTACTGCTCTCTCTCCAGACCTCTCTGTCCCTTCAGGGAAGGGCCATGAGCCCCCAACCCAACTGCTACAACCTCTCTCACAGAGACAGGCTCCTCTTCCTCCCCACTCGATAGGACGTCCCCTTCACCCAACACACACACATGCTCAGGCCACACAGGCAACTCTTGGAACCAAGCTCCGTCTTCCCCAGAGTACATTTATGAAGGAATTAGGTTGTTTTGTGCTCTTTCCAGTGGATTGATAGGAGCAGATGTTTTCCTGGAAACTCTGTTTAATGATCTCCACTGTGGGAATTTTTTGTCTGCTATGTAGAGTTAATCCAATCTTTTTTATATTAATTCCAGACTTCTCCAATTATCTTTGTTTCCTAATAATAATGGTATTGGCATTTGTGGAGCACATTATAGTTTTCAAAGCAATTTCATTTATATGCTCTAACCAAGGATTTCTCAAATCAGTTGAATCTCTAGGCTCTTTAATATGCTCTTTATTCAACTATAATTTCCATTTTTCCTTTCATTTTTATGGTAAGCTTTAAAAGTTTAATACAAAGAATATCCTGGGTCATCTGTGAGACTCTGCTATTTCCAGATAGTGCTCCACGACTTCAGCGATCACCTTTGCATGTGACACCAATCGCACTGGTGTTGTATAATCATCTGAACACACACGGGGCGGGTTGTCTGTGTCAGTAAGCTGCCCTTAGATTACCAGCAGGGTCTAAAGCCAAAATGTCAGTCATCACCTTGCCTCACCAGTGTTCTCAATTGGATTTTTTTAAGTTATAAAGACAAAACTAGCTTTTATCTTGCAGTCACGATTTGCCATTGCAAGACATTCTGTTCTCATGAATAAGCTTTTCGTTTCTTAAGACATTTGGTAAGTCGAGGTCTGGTTTGCTATTGTGAAAACAAACCAGCATAGAAAAATAAAGTACTATTGAAAAGGTGAACTTAAACATGAAAATGATTCCTTAAAACCAAATAAGGTAAATAATACTTCAGTTCATTGAACAAACCGATTTCACAGTAGTTGAATGGACATTTGTGGTAGAACACTTGGGTTTTCAGCAGGTTCATAACTTAGTGATTCCAAAGACCCTGCGGCGCCCATCCGGCCAGTACTCCGTTGGTACTGCAGGTGGAAGGACCCCTCCCATTCTGCCTTTGAAAATACAGACCTGCAACCGTGTACCATCCATGTAACACTTTTGTTTGCATTTTGCAGGGAACAATTAAATTGATTGACCCTCTGATCCACTGTAGTGGTTAGAAACAAATTCATTTTTTCAACAGAAAAATAAATAAGCAACCATGGTAAAGACAATGATACACATAATGAGTTACTGTGGTCAAATAAAAAATATCAAGTAAAAAAGTGACTAAATCTTTCTATAATTAATCTCAACATCACATGCTCTTTAATTTTAGCAAAACATCATCCAGAAAATTAAATTAATACTGTTAATTGGAATTGTATTGATTTTATAATTTTGTGTTTAACATATAAATGTATTTAGATTTTTTGTGAGTATCTTTAGTATATACATATAAAAACTATCATAATAGCAATGACATCAAAATGAAATACATCAACTCTGGATATTCTCAATTATTTTCTTTCTCTTAAGGGCTTATTTACATTACTCAAGTTTGAGAAATTCTAATCTAATCATAAATAAATTAACAGTAAATATTTTGATTTATAGTGTTTTTCAGTATAAGTGCTACCCACAGTAACTTAAAACAGTTTTTGACAAACTTAGAAATCTAAAATCAATTTAGATTTTAGAAATCAAAAAAAATAATCAGTTCTTACTTTCTCCTTCAATAACTATTTTATTCAAATTACAGAGCATGGACTTTTATCACTGAGTTATTTCCAGAATGCATTGGCTAAAGAATAAAAGTACTAGGGCTCTGAAGTGTTTAGTTTGTGGGAGGCAATGTTATTTTTTAAAAACATTCTTCCAAATGATTCAAGGTTGTTTAGAATATCTACAAACCCTAATGGAGTTACAAAATATTAAGGAAAAAAATGTGTTTTAGTAGGTGTATCTTTGAGAGCAAGAGATAAAACATTTTATATATTTATCCTTCAATTGTGTGTGGATAACCAAGCAACAATATTCATATCTGTTGGCTGTATAATTTTTAATGTACTATTTAAAATTCTACAGCTACCTTGAATTCAATGGAACATATGGAAAAGTGCTGGGAGAAAATTGAAACACCAAAAATGTTTGCTAATGATTCAAATATGTACTTAAAAACTCAGGAGTTAAATAACCTACAATGAATATATACTTATATATATTCAAATGTAAGCAACTCTGCTCAAAAAACCAAACTAAATAATAACTAAATTATTTGGCAGGTATTTATATTTAAAGTAGGTTTTTTCCTAAATAATTTTATTTTATAAAATGCCCAGATGAGGCAATGTGTCATAGATGGTGGTTTAAATTTGGAAGTAAAATTAATTCAAATTTGGAAGCAAGAATTTTCTGACTCCCCACCGCCCTCCCCCTGCCAAGGGTAGAGACTGAAAGTTCTATCTGAGCTTTTGACCTCCCGGCCAGGCCCTGGGGAAAGTCTCCTGAAGTGTCTGTCTTCATGGGTGCTGCAGAGAAGGCAAAGGAAAGTAGAACCAGAGTTGCTTTAGGATTCAGTCTTAACTCATTCTTAACTTCAACACTCATATAATCAATAATTCATAAAGGTCTTTTTATGCAAACTCTTGTTAGTGCACATGTGCAGGAAATCAGAGTCTGGCTGGCAAACTTTTCCACTTTATTCTTAAGACTAATCATTTCAAGGCATCAGGTATAAAGCTTCTAGGTGTATTTCTCTCATTCTTAAGACCACCAAGACTGACAATGATCTGAGCTCTGGGCCACCATGAGTTTTAGCTCAGGCAACAGTCTTTTAAAGGAGAGGTAGGAAGGATAAAAAAACACAGAAGAAAAGGGTTCTTGTCCTCACCAGGTACTGAAACAATTGCTACCTGTGCTCAGGGTAGTCAAATATTACTTCTATTCTTGCCAAAGGGGAAAAAAAAGACCTTTAAGCAAAAAAAAAAAGACCTAAAACATCATATGTTTGAAATCAACTACCTATTTCTCCAAAATCAACTTCTCTCACACCAACATTAATAGTAGGGTGGAAAAGATAAACCTTCCCTACCCCCATAAGAGGGAAACCCTTCAAATCAGGATACTTTCATAAAGGGCAGTGTCTCGCACAAGGAAAGACAGAGAGCATTAAAGGTCCTCTGTGTTGCTGCTGCTTCCCTTGGGTTGAAATTGGAAAGAAGTCCGACTTTGCATCTCAGCATGATGATTAGGACTATTGTTTCTGAAGGTAGACCACAGCAATGCTAACAGGGAAAATAGCGATACAGGTTTAAACTAAGATTGACCCAGAAAAATTAATGTCTGTCTTTAAGAAATATACTCATTTATTGTCAACAAATCAAGAAACCAACAGCCTTATTACTCTTACTGAAGGAAGACTGAACTCCAACTGGAAGACACACATTAAACGACACTCAAGGGACTGGATCCATTCACTTCCCAGTCCCCGGACCAAGCACACACACACTCACACACACACATTGCATGTATTGCACAGCAACTATATTCACACTTACCCAGCTCGCATACCCAGACCTGAAGCCCAGGGTGTTATTTCAATCCAAACCTCCTTCCATGCAGAAAGGCTTCATTTTCCCCAGAGGAGTTGAAGTTGCTAGGCTAAGATACATGAAGACAGAGGCGCTTGTGAGGATGGAAGGCGTACAGGGTGCAGTTGCAAATGTAAGAGCCAAAAAGCCAAGTCCGAAGTGGAGGAAGCATCGGCAGGACTCAGCTCCCGATGCAAGAGGAAGTCCGAGCTGGCTAAAAATTTAACATTCCTCCCTCATATATTGTAAAGGCCTTTTGAAATGACCCTCGCCCTTCAGTAAAGGACTTCATATATAGATGATATACATGGTTACTGATAAAGAGTGCGTGTGCACACGTCAAGGTATCTACTCCACCTCACTCCCTCCTGGGGTTTGCTAGAGAGAGGACGTCAACACTCTGCGGATTTGCCGCCTGGTGCTTTGCAGAGAAAAGAGACCCACATACTGTACTGCCACCTTCACTGCCTGCAGAATAAACTAAACCTGTGCAGACCTGAGGACCATCTCCCCAGCAAGGTTCTGCCACTTGAAGGACACATCTTGGGCTTAGGTAAGGTAACTGAACAGCACATCAGAGTATATGGGAGCAGAGAAGTGGGAAATAGATTCTCAGATCTTTTCTCTACACCAAAATTTAAAGAGCATCCTGCCTTATCTTGGGCCTCCAATAGCTCCTCCCTTTAATTAAACGCAAAGGAATTAGGTTCATTGCTTCACTGGACTCAAGACATGTATATCTATCCATTCATTTATTGATTCATTTCACAAAAGTTTGTTGGATGCCAAGCATGGGTGGACTGGGAAAGAAGGCAAGATGGGATACA
>PVKM010047820.1:0-11354 GCA_004027735.1 Carollia perspicillata
TCTCTCTCTCTCTTTCCTAAACATTTCTTGGCTAACCTTATTCCAGGTTTGCTAACAATTTATCCAAAATGATTTGATTGGCTTTCAACTCTTTTTGCTATCTCTTGTTCATCCTTCATTGGGCAGGAAAATGATTGAGAAGATAATGTAAGTGCAAGTAAAGAAACACAGAAAGAAGGGTCTTTGGAAAACAAGACACTCCCCTCGGTCATTGGGCCCTTTTCCAGAAGGGAGTGGGTAGAAGGGAATGAGAGGTTCATGCCCACACTGCTGCCCCATCTGAGATACCTCCTCCTAGGACTTCTGAATGAGACTCCTGCCCCGCTCTACTAAATATCCACTGTGTCAACACTCTTAATTCAAAAATTCTTTGAAGCTTCAGGTACATAAAAATTAGCTAAGTATATTTTTAAAGTTAATTAAAAATCATTCATGTAATCATTTTTACACGAAGTAATTACAATAGTTTAGTCTCTGGTAATGTTCATGAATGTTGATTTCCTGTGGCACATCCAAGCCTTGCTGATGGTGCCAGTTCACATGGTCCTCCAGTACTTTTGACTGTGCCTGATAGGAGGGAATGAGAGGTGAGAGAACTGCAACAACAACACAATAAGATGCACATGGTGCAAGAATCCGACTCTACATCAATTTCAACGTACTTGATATACGGCTTTCCTTTGTGAGTTTTTGACCCTGTCAGAGGCAAAACATAAACATCAGGTATTCTCAGAAGTCCAATCTAGTATAAGAGCCAACATGGTTTCCCCAATCTTGATTCATTTATATTTTTCCTTTCACGGCACTAAAGATAGAGAATGAAACTGAGAAACAACAGACCCTGTTAAAAAATGCTCACAATCAGACCTTGTCTGCAGCACTGAAGCAGTTCAGTACAATGAGTGAGGAGGGAAGTGGAATTTTATGGACATGGCCTTTAATTTTCTAGAGGATGCCTAGATAACACTAGATATTTCTCTGAGCATTAACGTCCTGCCACAATGAACCCTGGAGTGAGAGCTGCCACCCAGATGTTCGCGCTGCTGGTAGGATCACTTCCTGTTAGGGCACACAGCTTTCTGCACTGCTTTGTGGTTTTTCAATATTTACCTCAGGGAGCGCAGAGTTCTATTATTACTAACTGCAATACTTATGAATCCTCTTATATATTAACAAAAATAGAGTGTCAAGAACAATAGAAAGAGTCTCCCTAAATTCTGCTCTGTCTACACATATGGCTCTGCATCCAGTTCTGGCCACATTTAAGGGACAGCAACCACCATGGTAAAGGTGCCTGGACATCAAGTAAAGCTTAAAGGATGTACCACAGTCCTGGGGTTGACTTGCAATGATCCTTATTTCCATACATGTGTTGAGTAAATATATTCATGAATGTATATTGTACAATGTCCAAGAACAAAACAAAAACCCATAAGGAAAAATTATGAGACAATAATACTGGTAGCTGGATGTTTAAGTCCATGAAGGCAGAGAATCTGTGTTATTTTGTATTATGAGCACCTTATATAAAACATGTAGTTATTCAATAAATATTTGATAAATGAATCAGTGAACTTTTGTCAGGGATATTAGAGAGTATTTTTTAGAACTAACTCTGACATTCTTTGTGCGGCATCAAATATAGCAAATCCTTATTTATTTCAGTTAAGAAAATTTAAAATCACAATATTTAATGGGAAATTCTCACTTTATACATGAGTATTTTTTTGCTCATAAAATGCTAAAGTTTTGTTTGATTTCAAAAACAGAAAAATGGGATATTATTATAATATTAAATAGTATGATTTTCTCAAGAAATTATATTTTTATATAATTATATAAAAATTATAGTTTTATAACAAATAACTACCAAACTGAGATTGGTAAATTGTTAAATGTCACCAAGTCATAGCATTTTAGAGTTCTTGGAATATGTTAGATCATGGGGCCGAGTGTTACTCACATGTATTCACTGGGCAGGCCCTGTGATCCCCCCTCTGACAAATTGGTTCATGGCCACATAAGTGGGGTGTGGCAACATCTCAATTATGCAATAATTAGTTCCTAAAAAGCAGGGAGTAATTAATATTACTCCTTTAGTTCTGAGAAAAAATTTTGTTTAAGCATTTGAAACAATGTCCTATTGAGATTTCACAACTCACAGCAACAAGACACCATTTGACCACAGTCAAACAGAGGAGGGTTTTTAGTATAACACTATATCACAGGAAGTGTCGGACAGCCAAGCCACGGGGGAGAACATGAATGCAGCTGGGCCTTGGACACATGGGTCTGGGGATGGGAAAGCAGCAAAGATTCATTTTAGTTTTTTTCCCTTTGGTCTCCCAGAATGTTGGCTTTGTTACCTTTTCACTACAGACCATCAAGTTCCACTTAGTGGGTCACATGGCTGCCTGCAGCTCCCCAGGTTCCCATCGTCTGGCTCTGCGACCCAGAAGAATTCAGGCTCCTGTTCCAGCTTCCCTTAAGAAGACTGGAGAGCAGAACTCTAACTGAGTGACTTATGCACCCCTTAACCAATCAAACATGGTCAGGGATAAAGGTACAATACAAATGTAGGGCTGCTAGGAATCTCAGACATTGTTGTGGGGAGAAGAAGGGAGAGAAAGGGATTTTCCAGAGTTTGTTTTTTTTTTCACTGGTAACAAAATAATAGGTGTTCCTTGTGGAAGCAATAAATGCTTTTTTAATGTAAGTATATTCCATGCAACGCTTGGGACATAGTTAACCTGAAGAATTATTTGCTGTTTATCTGCTATTCAAATGTAACTTGGCACTCCACATTGTGTATATGTACTAAATTTGTGGGCCTCTTTACAAATTAATGTTTTCTGGTTATATAGTTATATAAAAAGTTACATAGGAAACATATGAGTTCTTTGATCTCAGTCTTGTAACTTCTGAAGGGTACAGCATCACTTGGCAACTGGGAAATTTGATGCTGGCCAGGGAATTACCTGGGATCCCACTGTGGGTAATGTCTTACTTTGTTTGGTTGAGCACACATCAGTGATCCAGGACCAAACTGTCAGTTTAAGATCACAGAATGTCTGATGTCAAGTTTAACATATTGTTTCAAAGCTAGTGTGTTCATTCTTGCAAATTCAACTTCTTGATTGCTTTATTGTTGAAGTGCATAAATTAATCATATACATTTCAAGTTAAGTCTTGAAATATTCAGGCACATCTTACTATTAATTTATCTCATCTTATATTAAAGAAATCTAATTACCTTTGCTAAACCAGGTATTTTCCATAAATACTTCTTGTATATCTACAATTAATATAATAAAAAAACTAAAATGCGGTGGAAAGCAGTGTGAGGAATACTAAAATCCCAGCCTTTCCACCTCTAATTTAGGAAATTGACACAGGAGGATTATGATTTACCCAAGGTCAGTTGACTAATAGCAGCAGAGCTGGAGATAATTGATAATGTTTAATAACAACATAAATTAAAGTTTAAGGATGAACAAAGTTAAAACATCTTGTTTAGTACAAATCCCTGTTAGATTACTCCTCATCAGTTTAAAAAGTATCTGTAGGCTTCAGGTGATTAGTACTTGAAAAAATTATGAACTTTGAAGTGGTGTAGTTTTTTTCCACATAACAATACTGAAGGAACTGTATGAAGCAAGAGAGGTACGGTGGCTCCTTAAGATCACAGAACATTAGAGGACATTCACCACAGAGGCAATCAGCTGGCGTCATGGAGGCCTCGAGCCAAAACCAATGTGTCGAAGTTCCATTCCATCAAGGTGCTCTTCTCTCCTATCTGTGGGCACTGACCCCATGGAAGCCAGCTATCTTGACCCTGCTATCAGGAGCTGAGCGAGCTTCAGCATGGAGAACCAACAGTGGGATACCCACTATCCACCAAGTTGTGTCTCAGACAGGGAAATAAACGATCTAATCTTCTATTTTTCTTGAGATAATACCGGCCCTACATACAGGCACAGCATTCCGTTGTGTACATGCTATGTCTTAGAGATCATTAAAATCATCAAGGGGAAGACAAAAGGTGGATGACATCTTCCAGAGCAACCTCAGGAAGATGTAGGATGAGGAAGGTATAATGGTGATAATTTGGTATGGCAGCCAAATACAGTGGCATTAAAATTTCCTGAGGAAAGTAACTCATTATCCAGAGAACAAAAGTGAACTTTTATCTTTACCTTAGGATAAAAGTAGAGAGAATCAGCTAGAAGACTTCATTTATAAGGGGATCAGACGATCCAGTTTGACTACAACAATCTCAGTTTAATGCTCATTCTCCCAGAATGAATGCCCCATTTGTTTCCAAAATTTCCCAATTTAAATTATAAATTACGTGGGCCACTTTGGTGGAACAATATGTACTATACTTGCAATATGCCTCTACTAATCTGAAATTCTCTTGTACTGTTGAAGCTTCTAGCTGTGTATTTGGAAAGATGAGATATTGGTGGAGAAAATAGAGATTCTGGAGTGGCCAGAAGGATGAAAGAAAGGCTAAAACCCAGGAAATGGTCTTTAATATGTAAGTATTACTTTTAGAACACAGAAAATAGCAAGTTAAAAAATCTCTTCTTGCTTGTGCCCAAGATCAAAATATACAATCACTTATATACAAGATTTAGCAAACCACTGTTGAATTAATTTACTTTCTTCCCTGGTAGCATTAGAGTAATGAGTATCTAACTGGAATTCTTTTTGACATTGTGATCTGATGTGCTTTGAAAAGAAGAATTTTTTTCTTTTTTTCCCATACTTTTTAAATTGTTGTTCAAGTATAGTTGTCTCTACGTTCCCCCCGCTGATCCCCCAACCCTAGCCATCCCCTTATAGAGCAAGGTCAATGTGTAATTCTCCTGTGCTACTTTCAAATTAGAATGCTTAGTATTGAGAAAGGATGAGAGGGAGAGGAAATGTTTTCCTGCCTGCTCCAACTCATCTGGCCTCCCAAGTGTCTCTAGGGTGTGTTGTGACAATCCATCATTCCTGTTAATGTCCAGTTTTTTCCTGCAGAAGGTCATTGCCTTTGACTCCCTCCAACAGGAGTTCACCAGGTCTTATTCTGTAGACAGCTGGAGCCAGGGAGAATACAGTTGAACATTTGCCTCTGGCTTCTGTTCTAGACCTGGCAAAGCTGGACTGCAGGATGAAGACAGAGACAGGAATCTGGCCACGATTTCTCACCAGGCTGTATCTGGCCCTTATTTGAATACCTGAGGCCTTGCTGTTCTTTATGGTTTGGTGGTTACGATAATTATTTCCACTGTCAGGTATGGGTAAGATGGCTAAACCCAAAAAATAGAGAACAGTGTTTATAGGAGGTATTGATTTGCAATTCTTAATTAAAATTCAGAAACACAGAACATTCCCAAGAAGATTCTTCCAAGTATGGCACCTGCAGTAACACCTCTTTAAAATAATCCCCATGTCCTAGAATTACCCAGCTAACTCATAACATTTCTACAGGGACGAGGGCAGACCAAGTGTTGGGCTTTGAATAAAACACCCTGATGAGCAAAGTCAAAAAGAGAATACTGCCCATTGACAATATTTATCCTGTGTCTATAAAAACATGTTTTATTTATGCTTATTAACTACTGGGGACTGATCCATTGATTATTTGCTACCACACAGTCTCTTGTTTTCATTTACAACTCACTTTGTACTTTGTTTTTATTTGAATGAGAGGCTCTGGAAGATTAAAAAAAAACCAAAAAAACTCCTGACTCTAAAGAGCTGATTTGTTGGAAAGCTGGATGACGGAAAGACCAGCTCCATTCCAGGCCCTAGGACAGGCACAATTTTCATGTTTTTATGTCTTAACGTCAAGGACATATTTGAAGTTGTCTTACTCAGAATTGTTTTCCAACACCTGACCAGGTGACTACCAAAACAGCAGACACAAATAAAAGCTGGTGTTATTTTCCCTGCTCTTCACACAATGAATGCCTCAGGTATCTGTCTGGTGTTTAATATAAAAAGGAAACCTGCGACTATCATAACCATTGATATATGTCACCAATTTGTTGAGTTACTAACACATTTGCCTACTATGTCAAAGCATCTGAAAGTTTAAAGCTTGGCAAAATAATGTTTTCCTTTTTCTTCTTCTATAATCCCAGGGTAAACATGAAGCAGACGGCATTTCTGCTTTGAGCATTAAAGAAAAAAAAAGATTGAATTTGAAAAGCCTACCAGCACACTGTGGGGATTTCGGAAAGTGTCGTTTGGCCGGCAGCTGAGTGGAGGAGCTGCCACTCTGTGGATGGGACAGGAGGGGAGCGCATGGCCTCATTCATAACTTCACAGCTACTGCAAATATCAGCTGATGAATATTTATGTTATCCCTGGCTTAGACCCGAAAGACAAACAGGGGAAAAAAAAACGAAAGTTAGGAAAAGGTCGTCTGAACTCTGTGGGATTTCTTAGCAACACTTTCCATGCGCGAGCAGTAGCCCTGAATGAAGTCATTCTGTTCAGGGGCCCTGCACAGGAAAACAGAGTCTGTTCATTAGTGCCCCGCACTTTGTTTGAACCTGGTACATTCATGGGGTCCTGAAAGGGAAACGCTTTTTCTTAACACACAGGATACAGAGCTACATTATTATTATTATTATTATTATTATTATTATTATTATTATTATTTGGTAAATTATTGCAAATTGCTCCTCATCATACAGTAACTTCAGTGGCTCAAAGAGAGAGCCAGTCAGTGAAGGAGAGCTTTTAATATATAAGAAAAGGACAGTCCCAGGCTAGGTTGATTTATAATTTATTGGGGTAGAGTTTCAGAAAAGTATCTGGAAATATACATTAAAATATAATTACATAACTACTATTTCATGGTAGAGAAATTATTTTTTTCAATGTACTAGAGAGTTTACTGTTATTTCAGGAAAAACACCCCTTGAGTTCACTATATAAGAAATAATTAAATCTTAATGACTTGGGGTTTATAATTTAAATTCTGCCTGTCTCCTTTCAACTGTTTCTTTTAGCCATCTTCATCCTCCCCTGCCATTTCTGCCATCTTTACCTCCTCCACGTTGACCCAAGGCTATGGAAACAAGAAAAGGAAACACACCAAGATAAGAGGATTTTCCCACCTGCTAATATCTCTATTACAAGTTTCAGCTCAGGAGAGGAAGCTCAAGAATTTGGCTAAAATGAAATTTGTGACGGCTTTGTGGATGTCCATGACAGGTCCATCCTGTGATTTTCCGGTACTTAGGGACAGGCAGCTATCCTCAGTGGGGACAGCTAGCTAGCAGTGTTTTCACTGAGATGAGCAGGGGATGGAAGTGATTTCTGAAGGAAGTGCTTCCAGGAAACAAAATGCAAATGGGAAGATGCCAAGTAAGGGCAAGTCCAGCCTCAGCTGGATCCTGCAAGGAGATCCGGAGCTTAATTGTACCTGAATATTTGTCCCAACACCAGGCAAAGGAACTGGGCTTTCATAGTCTTGTACTCACCCGATGTTGACTAAGGACTGCCCACTAGTGGTAGTGGGGGTGCACTGGGTGACCAACCACCTCCGCTTGTCAGGGGCAGTCCTGCTTTTTGTACTGAAAATCCCACATCTTGAGAAACCCTTCTGTTACATGCAAACTGGACTAGTTGGTCATCCTGGAAGGATGTAAATTCCCAGGCAATTCTGGTTTCTCTGAGCAGCACAGTGGCTTCTGCAGTCTGAGAGTCACAGGTGCAGGCCACATGAAACAAGGCCCAACAAGGGGCACACAGAAATGGCACAGGGAATGTAAGGGCCTTTGAATGGAGCACAGCTGTGTTCCCTATAGCAGTCATGCACTATATAACCAGTTCTCTACGCAACAACTAGGTACTGGTAGAGATTAGTTTAGATGTAGGATTGAGCGTAGGAATTTCAGGTAAGTTACCATATTTTTTGGACTGTAAGACACACTTCTTCCTCTCAAATTTGGGAGGGAAATGGGGGTGCATCTTGTAGTCCGAATGTAGCTTACCTGGCTCGCTGTGGGGAGAGGGGGCAGCGGCCTATGTTATTTATGTTATTAAATAGTTTACCACATTTTTTGCTTCAAAAATTTTCCCCTATTTTCCTCCTCTAAAACTTAGGTGTGTCTGATGGTCTGGCATGTCTTACAGTCTGAAAAATTTGGTATTTATCTTTCATATACATAAACTTCTTAGTTGTAGTGGGACTTAAGGGTTGTGACATATAGGTTTAGCACTAGTCAACACTTAGAGACTTATGAAGAGAATATTAACACTTAAAGGAAATTAGGTACCAACCCAAAATTGAAAATTTAACAGGGTGGACTTGCACAAAATGTCCATAGATACCGGTATCGGTAGGATGAGTGAGTGAGTCTCGTCCAGCACACTGCTTTCTTCCATGGTGCTGTGATGTCTAATGGTGAAGGTCCATCGCATATATGCTCTCCCACCACCCAGGATGGGTGGAATCCCATCATGCTTATGGATTTAACTTCTGAGAGTTAACAATAATTGCCCAAGTTGAGTAATTTGCAAAATAAGGCTTTCTTTTCTGGTCTTCCTTTCTTGGGTTACAAACATAAAGGTGAGATTTTTTTCTTGTGTTCTTCTCTTGGTTTATAAAAATAAAAGAGAGTGAATGAGAAATTGATCAATTTACTGGCATTGGCAGGTGTATTTGGTAAATAGTGTGAGCAATTTTATCATTGTGTGTTGGCAGTGACAGTTGCCTCACATTTCAAACTTGGTTTTTTCATTGTTTTTCCCAGCTTTTCAAGACCATTCTGGAGTCAGCCCACCCAGAGGATTTATTATAGGATTTCTTCCTTCTGCCTGCAGCAATATGTTATCCGCATGAAAGGATGTCCTACTTTGGAGAAACAGGAACTCAAAGAAATGGTTTCCAAGCAAACATATGTAAAAGTATCTGGCAGAATATTATAGGCACAGAAAGAAGAGAAATCTTTTTTTTCTCTACCATTGCTTAGTTTATTGAAAAAACAATCAAGGTGCTGGCTTCTTGGTAATTCTTAAAGTCTTTCTAAATGTCAGCCAGGTTGTTGTTAGGTTATGAGTTTAAACTTTCAAAAATGTTCCTTCAGCTTTTTAAACATCAGAATTAAACATCAGAATGCTCTTTGGATAATGGGGGAGAAGGAGACCTAAAATAAGGAGAAGAAAAAATAATAAAAATATTTTCCAGGAAAAAATATAAAGGGATGATATTTCTGAATTATTTATTATGAATATTTTGGAAGGGCAAAGACTGATGGCTGAATATGGACAAATTCTCTAAAACTGAGAACCATAAAACTATGACCAAACTTTTGAAGCTATTGAGAAGTGAATTTATGGCATGCTAAAGGAATAATATTTATTGAAACTCTATCTTAAAAATGGTTCAGATCAGAAATATGGTTAGGTTTGTGACATTTTAGCCATCATTTTATTATGGGTTTTGAGGTTTGAGGGAGAGCTTACCTAAGCATTTAAGCTACTGGTTAAGTAATTTTGCATGTATCTTCAGACCTTTATATGACAGATGAGAGCAATTACTCAAGTGCATAACACAAATGGGGACTCCAGGTCATAGCCCATTTTGGGCACTAGATAAAAATTTGTTGAATGAATGGTTTTTCTACGAACAATAAGTTTCTATGCAAAGAAACACCAAGATGTTCTATTGCAGGAAATGCATAAAAAGTACAAGATTACTATCTATTTTTAAAATGACATTTATCACAAACCAGTCTGGCCAGAATCTACCTCCAAGTGCACAGTGTCAGAACTAGGCAAGGCTTTAGCAACTATTTAATGCACTTTGCTTCTTACTCAGTTGGAAATGTTTTGTGAGAATTTTGTAGTCTAAAATAAGTCACTCTCATGCCAAAATATTTTCTTCAATTAACGACAAATTAATTACATTACTTGGAGATAGAATTTTTCTGAATTAGATTTTCTCCCTATGTTTCCACCTAGTGTCAGTTGGTTTACTTCAATTACATATTTACAAATCAATTATAATAAGGGCTTGGTGATGATGGACTCCTTTAACCTGAGCTTCCCTGGGAAGCACTTTACCTGAGCTTCCATTCTAAATGAAAGCTTTGCTGGATAAAGTAATCTTGGATGTAGGTCCTTGCCTTTCATGACTTCAAATACTTCCTTCCAGCCCCTTCCTGCCTGCAAGATTTCTTTTGAGAAATCAGCTGATAGTCTAATGGGAACTCCTTTGTAGGTAACTCTCCTTTTCTCTTGCTGCTTTTAGGATTCTCTCTTTATATTTAATCTGGGGTATTTAATGATGATGTGCCTTGGTGTGTTCCTCTTTGGGTCCAATTTCTTTGGGACTCTGGGCTTCCTAGACTTCCTGGAAGTCTATTTCTTTCACCAGATTGGGGAAGTTTTCCTTCATTATTTGTTCAAATGAGTTTTGAATTTCTTGCTCTTGTTCTTCTCCTTCTGACACCCCTATAATTCGGATATTGGAATGTTTTAGGTTGTCTCAGAGAATCCTCAGCCTCTCTTCATTTTTTTTTTTTTTGATTCTTGTTTCTTCATTCTGATCCAGTTGGATGTTTATTTCTTCCTTTTGTTCCAAATCGTTGCTTTGAATCCTGGTTTCCTTGTCACTGTTGGTTCCCTGAATACGTTGCTTTATTTCATTTTGGGTATCTTTCGTTTGTTCTTCCATTTTTCAACTAAGCTCAATCTGTTCTGTGAGCATTTTGATTATCAGGGCTTTAAATTCTCCATCAGATAGGTTGGCAATCTCCTCATTGGTTAGTTCTGAGGTTTTGCTGTGTTCTTTCATTTGGGCCATATTTCTTTGTCGTGGCACACCTGATAAGTTGGAAAGGGCGGGTCCTTAGGTATTCACCCAGGCAGGGCAACCCATTTTGCTGTGGTGTCTGTGGGGTGGGGCCAGAGAGGGAACAATGCAGCTTGCCTGCTTGTCTCTAGTGCACTTTCCCGCAGACTCTTGTGTCAGACTGGAAGTATCTCCCACTGCAGCAACCCCAGCTGTAGCCCACAGTCAGCTCTGAGTCTCAGTTTCCCCCTTAAGTCAACCCCTCCCTCACAGCTCTTCTGAGCTCCACAGTCAGCCCCACCCCCCAGCCACCTCCAGCTGGTTTTTCTGAGTTGGCCCATGTGGTCCAACTTACCTGTCTGGTTATTCTGTTTGATTTTTTCTTAATTCCTTGGTTGTCAGAGTACCATGCAGTTTGATTTTCTGGCATTTTTGGTTTTTTATTGATTTTAGATTAGTCGTTGTCCTCCTTTTGGTCGTACAGGGAAGTGAAGGGTTTCTACCTACGCCTCAAACTTGGCCAGAACTCTTCCTTATTTTTTTAACTTTC
>PVKM010047821.1:0-11355 GCA_004027735.1 Carollia perspicillata
CGGCCGGTGGCCTCGGAGACGGCTGGGGGCCGGGACTCACCACGGGCAGCTGTGCGCAGTCGGAGTTGACGTCGTACTCGATGTAGGCCACCTCGGCCCCGTCCTCGCTGCGGCCCTCCCGAGTGTAGCAGGCGTCGCGCGTGAGGTTGGCCAGGCGGTCCACCTCGTCCAGGCGGAAGGCACAGAGGGCAGAGGACCCTGACACCCCGGCAGCCGCCGGTGGCGGCCGGCCCACTGTGGGGGAAGCGGCCGAGGAGAAGGCCACGAAGAGCACCTCCCTGGACGTGGCCACGGCCGCAGCCTGGATCAGCCCGTAGCGGCCGCCCTGGCAGGCCAGGGGCAGCTCCACGTAGGAGTAATAGTGCTGGTCCCGGAGGCACACTCGAGACACGTAGGCGCGAAAGGCTCGGGACTGAGCCTGCAGGTCCCGCCGCAGGAACAGGAAGTAGGCGCTGTCCCCGCGCGCAAAGGCGCTTACAAAGTGGTGACTGTACTCAGAGAGGCGGCCCACTGCCAGCTTGGCCGTCTCCTCGTAGGAAAAGACAGCCTGGGGGTCTGGTGGCTGCAGGGCCCGGGTTGTGATGGGAGGGATGCCACCTCCCACACCCCTGCTGGTGTATCCCCGCCCCACGAACAGGAGGGGCTCCCCGGCCAAGCCCTGGGCCACCAGTCCCACGGTGCTGACCTCGGGGTCATTGGCGGCCACGTACTGGGTGTCCCCAGGCCGCTCTGGCTTCAGCAGCAGCTGCTGGAGCTGCCCGAGGGCCCGCTGCTCACAGACCCCCTGGTGCACGCTCCCGCACACCACCAGTGCCCCCGGGCTCACCAGGAGCAGCTGGTTGGGGTTGTCAGTGGGCTGGGCCTGAGGGCACTCATCACGCACCACAGGCGGCAGGCAGTCCCTGCTATCTAGCACAGGACCAGTGGGCACGGCGGCTTCCAGCTGGAGCTCCGGGCTCAGCTGGAACAGGAAGTTAGTGGCCCCTAGGTAGACGGTGCCAGAGGTGGGGTCCCGTGCCAGGTGCTGCAGATGTGTGCCATTAGGAGTGAAAGCAGCCGGCGGAGGGGCATGGAGGGTGAGGACCCACCCAGCCCAGAGCACCTGGAGAAGACCTGGGCCGAGGCCGGGCATGGTCACCTGGCAGGGAGAGAGGTGGAGCAGGGCTCACGTGGCCACCAGAGCACCACGGGGCCACGGGTGAGGGACAGGGCCACGTCACTGCCAAGATACCCCTCCTAACCCCAGGGGGTGGGCATAAGCACTGTGGTCCAGGCTACCCTCAGGACCACCTCCTAGCAAGGGGTCAGGAGATCTTTCCTGGAAACCCCAAAACTGCCTGTTCTCTGCAAGCACTATTCTCTCAGGAGACCCTGACGCCCCCAACCTCAGCCTGGGCTACCCTGTGGCACCCACCACAGGGCCTGAGAGCGAGGGACTGAAGAGCTGGAGCTGTGGGACACACCCCACGTCCCGGGACCAGGGGCCCTGGAAGGGGCAGGAGAAAGGGGGTGACGGGAAGGGGCCAGGAGCCCGGAGGAGGGAGGGTGAGGTCCCACGGGCCACTTGCAGGTTGGGGCAGGGCAAGATTTGGAGGATGGGCCTTTCAGGCAGGAATCGCAGGGTAACAACCACGGAACCAAAGGGCCGGGGGAAGAGGGAGGTTCCTGCCACCGGGGAGGAGGCCTTGAAGACTGGACCCCGTGCCGGAGAGCCCCCAGGAGAGATGGGAGTCACACTTCTCCTAGGTGCCTAGGTATGAGGGCAGGCTCACCTGGCAAGGCCAGCTGGGTCAGGAGACAACGGCATGACCTGTGCAGGAGTCACCTGGCCAGGGAGAGAGCAGAGCGTGAAGCCGGAGGCTGGGCTGCGGGCACATGGGGGCAGCACAGAGGTGCCCCCTGCTCCCTGTGCAGCCTGCCGGTGGAACTGGGCCCAGCCTGGCCCTCGGCCACCAAACACATTCCACAGGGGACGCCTCCTCAGAGCTGCACAGGGAGGGGGCGGGTGGGAGGACCAGGCACCCTCAGGGCCTGGGAAAGGGCAGCTAGGAAGGAGCCCCGGGGCTGGCAGGGCTCAGTCAGGCCCCAGCACGGCCCCGTCTGCCGAAGCCCCTTCTTCTCCCTTCTTGGCGCTCTGCCACTCCCCGCCCTCTGCCCAAACCCCACCTATCCAGGCACCCAGGAACATGCCTCCACACGGGCCAGGGGCTGTCCTGGTCCAAACCACCACAGCACAGAAGCAGACACATGCTCGCACACACCGAGAAGCACGAGTCCCATGCAGATGCTTGTGCACACACGCAGATACGATCTGTACGCACGGAACACAGGCAGACACACTGCCTGCACATCCGCAGAGACAAGCTCCTTACACGCACGTCGCACAAGCATGCACTTCACACAGGCACGTGTCACACCCACATACCGAGGATGACACATTCGGGCACCCACATACAGACTCACGCACACCTCCCCGGCTCAAGCCCTAAGGCCTAGAGGGCTGTGGCAGCCAGGCCACCTCTTGCTATTTTCTCTCCACGAGGTCAAAGGAGATCCAGGGACCAGGCTCGGAAAGGGGGCGTCCTAGAGTAAGTCACCGTGCCCAGCTGTGCCTCCCACCCCCAGGAGAGCCCCAGACCCTTCCTCACAGGCCCCAGCTGAGGCCTGCTGGGGCCAGCAAACCATGGCAACACCACCTTCCCCAGGCCTGGTGGTCCTCAGCCAGCAGCAGCAAGGTTGGTGAAGTGCTGGGACAGGCTGTACATCCCAGACCATGAGACACTTCCCCGGCCTGCCTGTACCCAGGCCACGTTGCCCAGCCCCTCCTACCACCCGGCTGCCAGTCTGCTGTGGGAGAGCCTCCCTCGGCCAGGTCAGCTCCTCCCAGCCAAGGGCACCACGGGGTATCCCCAAGGCTGCCTCAGAGTGAGTGGGGCTGGGCCAAAGGCTGGGAGGAGGGTCTGACAGCCCAGTGGGAGCCGTGGCCACTGCCCGGCTGGGCAATGCTCCCGAAATAGCTTGGGGGTTTCCATTTTTAGTGTGCAGAGAACAGGGCAGCTCTATGGGAGCAGAAACAAGGCCGCCTCTGTTTGCCACCCGAGGGGTCGGCGGGGGGGCCGCGGCAAGGAGAGTCGTGAACCCGGCCAGAAGCCCAGGACTGTGGCAAAGCCAGGCTTCCCAGGAGCCCCCCACCTTGTTTCCAAAGGGCGAGGGAAGCACGTTGCTTCCTCTGGGAAGACAGGGTGTGCCTGAGGATGGGCAGAGGCCCCCTCCCGCGCTGGGCTGCCGCTCTCTCCCGTCCTGCAGCCTCCTGCTCAGGGATGTGCCGGGGCACGGGGTCCGCGGTCAGCCCAGCCTTCACGCCTCTATCCGCTCACAAACATTTGCTCAGCGCCTTCTGGGTGCCAAGGCTCTCTAGCCCTCAAGGGGCAGCAACCAAGACACTCCCCCAAAGTAAAATCTCAGCTGGATGGCCCAGAGGAAGAAGATGGGCGGGACCAGAACGGCTCCTGTGGGGCCTAGAACCTCTTGCCTGTCCCCACTGACCACAGGAGGGGGAGGAGGGAAAGAAGGACAGTGACAATTCCCCTTCTGCGCCGGGCATTCCTGTTTCATGTAACCCCTGCTACAGGCCACAGAGCAGCCCCCAGCTCTCCATCGATCCCACTCCTCAGGACCTTCAAGCACAATCGAAGCACGATCCCCCCGCCGCCCCTGAGTCTCTGGGGCACCGGGGGGTCAGGGGCACAGACTGAGTCCCCGCAGCCCCCACCCTCTCCCATCACATGCTCCTCGTGCCTGGCGCCTGCAGTGCAGGCCACTTTGCTCCTCCCTGACATCACATGGGCTGTTCCCACTGCCTGGAATGCCCACTCCCACTCTAGCCCATTAACTCGGCACCCGGCCGTCATCCCCCAGGGGAGCCTTCCCTGTCCCCCAGAGCCGCCTCGCCCACTCCCTGCGGTGAATGTGCGGTGCTGCCTTGGGCTGGATGGGCAACGGGAGTGCTCTGACCTCTAAAGGTGACAGGGCGGATGCCTGGCATCAGTGCCACCAACCAAGGCCACTTTCTTCCCTGCTCCACCCACTCTGGACTTAAAGCTCCTTGAAGGCAGGGAGGGTGGCTTTTGATTCAGAGGCCCCAGCAACTGGGACAGAGCAGGGTGACACAAAGCAGATGCTCCTTGTAAGAACCCCCCTTTCATACCCAAGGAAACCTAGCCTGGCCAAGGAAGGATGTGGGGATCTCTGAGCTACTTGGCCTCTCGAAGAACAGGGTGTGAGCAGCACTGTCACTAATGAGCAGGCCAGAGCGGGCTGAAAAGGAGGATTTGGAGCCAGGCCTCATGTCCCCAACTTGCAGAGCCCTGACCTCCTGCCCACTCCACAGATCTCAGGCCCCGGCCAGGCTCACAGCCACAGGCCCACTCTGCCCGTGTCCAGGCCCGGCCGGCGTCTCCCCCGGCCCACCTTTCTGGGACCTGTGCAGTAGGGCCCAAGCTGCCTAATTTCCTCCCCGAAGAGCAAGCACTTCCTGGGCCCTTCTGGGATGTCCTCACCAGCCAAAGAGGCTCACAAACTCTGCCCTTCCACATCTGGAGAAGGTCACACGCAGCCCTCAGGTTCCAGCTCCTGGAAACACTGGGAAGCTGGCCTTTCCCTTCCCCACTCCGCGGCTCCCGGCCCCGCCGAGAAGTTACTCATTGACAGGGCTGTGGAGCGCACTGCGCGCCCAGTTGTCTGTGCATTGACACGGGGTGGGAGGATCTACCATTTATTTACCCGCCCCCCCCCCCAGGACTCAGCAACAGTTTGTGTTCCGAGAAGGGTTCCCCCCGGAGATGCGTGGCAGGAGGCTGCACTGAGCGCAGCCTGAAAGGCTGTGACCACGAGCGGAGAAGCCTCGAACTCCCCATCAGCTCTTCCCCGGCCTCGGGCAAGGACCCTACCAGTGGTCCTGGGAGGGCGGGGAAGGGGCCGGCCGGTTCCGGCTGAGGCGGTGGCGGCGAGGAGGGGGCGCGGAGGAGCAGCTCCACCTCCTCTGTCTCCCAATCGCGTTACAGGCGCCGCCGCCAGAGTTTCCATTTACGCGCAGAAGTGTGGTCCCAACTCTCAGGACCGAAGCCGCCCACCACTCACCCTGCTGCCACTGCCCCGCGCGATCCAGGCCTGAGGCCCTTCCCCTTGGGGCACGCCGCGGCGCCGGGTCCCCACCACCCCGGCCCCCCGCCCCGCACTCACCACCCGGCTGGGCCCGCGGGATGAGCCCGCCGAGGCGGACGCCGGCCGCTCCGGGCTCGGGAGCTGCGCGCGGCGACCTCGCGGTCCCCCCTGCGCCCCTCTGAGGTGGGTCTGGCGGAGCCGCAGCTGTTACCCGGAGACCGAAGGGCGGAAAACTGCGCCCGCAGCCCGCCCCTCCCGCCGCAGCGCTGCCACCGCCGGGAACAAAGGAGACAAAGCCCGTCGGCCGGGCCGGCTCCGCTCCTTCCCCCGCGCCCGCCGGGCCGCCCTCCCCCCCTCCCGCCGCCCAGGCCTGGCCGGAAGCCGCCGGGAGAGTCGCGCGCGCTCGGAGCCGCCTGGGACCCCCCGCGGGCTCCGCACTTGCCGAGGGCCACGGACTCGACCCCTCCCTTGTGGGGAGGGGCAGGCTGCACCCGGGAGGTAGCCAAGGCGACGCGGATCGCACCGGGTGGAGGACGAAGTGAAGCTCCGCTTGCAGGCCGCCCCACCCCGCCCCGCCCCGCCCCCGTCGGGCCTCACCTGCGCGCCGCGAAGAACCGGAATTGGGGGCCCTCCCTGGATGGGAGGGGCGGTGACCGCGCTACGCACCCCAGGCGTGGTGGTACCTTGAGCGCCCCGGCCTCCTTCTGCCCGTCAGGGTCGGGTGGGACCCTCGCCCCTTACCTGCTCCTGCGCTTCGCTAGCCACCAGCTCCGCCCTGCAAAGTCTCGAGCTTCCCCTTTTGCTTCCCAATACCTGACTGCCGCGGTCGGCCGCCTCCAACTTTGTTCACCTGAGCTCCCAGGCACCTAGTTTCTCCTACCGCGCCCGGTCCTGCCCACCAACCCTACTCCCAGGACTCCCGAACAGGCAACCCCTCCTTCCGGCCCCCACCTCCGGCTGTGCGGGAAGAGCGCAGGCATTGGGGCTGAGGCTAGGTTTGCGCCATCACTAAGCCAAGTAACCTGACCCCTGCCACCCCCCACCACACCCGCCTGTTTGCTCACCGGCAAGTGGAGGTGAAACCACACCTAGCCCCACTGTTGAAGGACGGCGCAGTCGACTGCAAAAATACACGAGCGAGGGCGCATTTCCTTCTTTTTTCCCTTGCCTGGATCTGGACCCACCCCACGCTGAGAAGCCTTGGGCAAGTCTAAACTCCCTCACTACCAAATACCTGGGCGGGCCGAGGAGGAAGTGCTGGGCAGAAGGGTTCTCTCCAGCCCATTTGTGCCCCCTGCTGGGCCTTTCTCAACCCGGCCTGCCCATTGCAAATTCCCCCCGGGACCTGGCCCGTCCTATTACCTAACAGGACTTTTGGAGAATTTCGGCTCAAGGCCATCCGGATGGCCTCCTCGCAGGCCCGGGTAGCCCCCGGGGCCTCCACACGCTAGGGGCAGCCTCAGCCAGAAGGCTCAGGTCATCCACACTGACTACTATCGTTCAGAGCTACCACCACGCCCACCCTCTTTCCACCTGCCACCCCCAGCCCCCCTTAAGAGTCTGCCTTTAGCCCTGGCTGTTGTGACCTGGTCGGATGGGCTGAGTCCTGCGAACCAACAGGTCGTAGGTTCAATTCTGGTGAGGGCACATGCCTGGGTTGCGTGTCTGCTCCCCAGTCCGTGCAAGAGGCAACCCGTCAATGTTGCTCCCTCGCATCAATGTTTCTCTTTCCCCACTCCCTTCCCCTCTCTACGGTCAATAAAATAAACAAAAAATTGTTTGTAAGAGTCTGCCTTTACACTCATCTACCCAACTCTGCCTTCCAAATTCTCCCTTCCTGAGGCCTCAGGTCACTCCCGTTCCGTTCCTTCTTTCCAGCCCCCACTCCGTACTGGTGGCACCCTCTCTGCAGTTCCCTCGTCCCTGGCCTCCAACATCAGACGCCCCAGGTGCCTGCTGATCTGGCGCCCCAGCTCCTCCACCTCGTTGTCTCACCTTGTGCTCCACACTCCCCCACAGCCATCACCACCTCGGCCAGGTCGATCTGTCCCAAGTCCCTCTCCTAGTGTGGCTTTCCTGCCCACGCAGCTTGTGGGGAGACCCTTCCATGTGCCTGTAACCCTCTCCTCCCTAACTCCATTCATTCAAGTGCACAGCCGTTCAGGACCTACCGCACCCCAAGAGAGACCTGGGACTTCTAAAGCCCATAGTAGTCATCTGTACACAGATACGGCACCTCCAACCCCACCAGGGGTGTGGACGTCCCACATGCAGGCCTTCCCAGGCCGTCCTGGGGAATCACTAAGAAAACATTGCCAGGGATGAAGTAACCACATGACCACGGGGTCAGGTGCTCAGAGGTTCAAAACACTCATGGGGACACGCTCACTTCCCAGGCTTCAGGAAGAGAGGACACCTTTTTTCTCTTTTTAAGATTTTATTATTTTTAGAGAAGGGAAAGGAGGAAGAGAGGGAGAGAAACATTAATGTGTGGTTGCCCCTCATGTGCCCCACATCAGGGACCCAGCCTGCAACCCAGGCATGTGCCCTGACTGGGAATCGAACTGGTGACCCTTTGGTTCACAGGTCGACACTCACTCCACTGAGTCACACCAGCCAGGGCCAGGGAGGTCACCTTGTAGGAAACACTGCTGGCTTCACAGGAGTCTGCTTAGCACGCCCGTAGAAAGCACCTACCCACAGACCCCAGGTACCACCTCGGTGCGCTCTGAGTTTCCCCGGGCCTCCGGTACTCCGCGGGGAGTGCACAGGGCCTCCCTACTGCTCTTGTTTACTCAAGGACACACAAGGCCATCCATGGTCATTTAGTCCAGGAAGTCAAAGGTTGCCCTTCTCCCCTGAAAAGGAACAGGTCAGAGGTCCTCAGGAAGTCCGCCTCCCTGCCTCCCACCTCTGGGAGGCCCCTCCCCATCGCTGTCTGTCTGCTCACACTGCTGGCAGGCTGAGCTCTGTCCGTGCCTGTAGAGGCCATCCTTGGGCTGTGCGGGAGGACACCCCACCCGAGTGGCACACCAGGGCTGCCCAAAGTACTCTGCATCAGGGACCCAGATTGGCCACCAATCCCTGTATCATGTCCCCAGCAATATTTATCAGCGCTTTCCCCAATCCCTCTTCCCTGCTTTCCTCTGATTATAACCTCCTGAATTAGAGCTAGAAGGAGCTCCCCACCATGGCAGAGAAAGTGATCCGGAGAAGGGATCCATGGTCATCAATGAGTGACCAATGGGTGGCAGCAGGCTAGGTTCCACTCACTGGAATGCCCAGGCCACCTGACACAGGAGGGCTGGGGTAGTGGAAGGCAGGCCAAGTAATCCAAAATGAAAATCCAGACCTCGCCCTGGCTGGTCTGGCTCAGCGGACTGAGTGCCGGCCTGTGAACCAAAGGGTTGCTGGTTCGATTCCCAGTCAGGGCACATGCCTGTGTTGTGGGCCAGGTCCCCAGTAGGGGGCGCACGAAAGGCAACCACACACTGATGTTTCTCTCCTTCTTTCTCCTCTCTAAAAATAAATAAATAAAATTTAAAGAAAGAAAATCCAAAGGCAAATGTATCAAAAACAGTCCTGAACCAAGGCCAAGATCAAGAGGAGGTGAGGCAGGAACTGAAGGGGGCGATTACCATAGTTCCAGACCAAACCCTCGAGTCTCGAATCTCAAATTTCAACAGATAAAACTGGGTCTAGTATACATTACTTTAAACAACACAAACTCAAAGACATTTTAATTGGACATTAGCACAAAGTTTCCATGATTAGTATAAATGAGCACTGCCTAAAAGACTGTCTGCTGGTGAGCCGCGCCAACCGCACTCAGACTCCGGCCGAGACTGTGTCCCCAAAGGCTCGCTGCATTGCTGAGACCCTCCGCTACACCCACACCCATACCCCCGACCCTCTGGACTGGGGTCCAGGGGCTAGCTGGCCCTGAACAGCACGTAGAGCATGGGCATTGTGGCCACAATCGTCACGCAGGTCACCAGCGTGCTGTAGATGGTGTTCCGGTTGACCTGGGCTTCCAGCCTCTGCTCCACGTCCTCCAGCGCCAAGAGCATGCTCCCCTGCTCCAGCGCGGAGCCGGGCAGAGCCCTGTCTGCAGCCTTTGCAAGCTGAAGCGCCCCAGCCGTCTGGCTGAAAGTCTTCTCCAGACCACGAAGCCGTTCTCGTAAATCCTCTAGACAGGCATGGACCTGCCTGGAATGGCTGAGCTGCTCTTTCAGGGCAGCTGAAAGAGCATCTGTGTCTCTGTCTCGGGCGGGGGAAGTCCCTGCCTGGGACCCAGAGCTCTGCCCTGGCCCAGCTTGTACCAGGCCCCTGAGGTCTACCATGAGGTCGTGGAGATCCCTCTGCTGGAGGGAGTAGCTGGATGCCTGCTCTCGAATGGCCTCCTGGAGGCTCAGGGGCCCCTTCTGCGCCTCCAGGAGTAAGGCCTTCAGCTCCTGCAGCCGCACACGGTTCACATAGGTGGAGCCAGCCACACCGATCAGGGCCCCCAGGACTGAGCCGATGAGGGACCAGTTTTTGGTCCTCTCGGCCCGAGCACGCTCCTTCTCGTGACTCTCCCGCACAGCCGCAGAGAAGAGGGAGAACTGCTCTCGCTCCGAGTCTTCGGCTCGCAGATAGGCCGCACGAATCCTCTTCTCCTCCTGCAGAAGCACAGCTGTGTCATCCAGTGGCCACATGGCCCTGCAGCTACAGCTGTCGGCAGATGGCCCAGCCTCGGGCCTGGCCCCGATGACATGCCAATGGATGACGGCAGCCTAAGCCTGGCTGTGTGGGGGTGGGGAGCAAAGGAACCAGGGGTGGTTGAAGTGCCTGCACGATCCTCCCACCCGAGCAGTCTTGGCTTTCACCCGACTTGTACTGATGTCTACAGAATGTGTCTATCGGAAGGCAAGTGTCTGGCACTCCCTGGCCAGCGCCCCCTCCCCGGTGCTCCCTCCTTAGTAATCTGGGGCCAGATCATACCGTCCTGCTCTGGGACCTCCGCACTCCAGGAGGAAGTGGGTGGGTGGGCTCAGGAAGCCTGAGGCCCAGCCCCGGCAAAGGAGCTTCTGGTTGACCTCCTCGGACCACCAGCCCTTGCCCCTCCTTGACCTGCCAGGCTAAGGGTCCTGCCCAGGTGAGGAAGCACTGCCTCCCGAGAAGCCTACCTGCAGCATCCGGTGCTCCAGAGTAGCCAGCTCCAGGTACTGGTTATCCTCCCTGGAGGTGCGGTCCAAGCGGTCTCTCACCTCCTTCAGCTTGGCCTGCTGCACTTCCAAGTTCTCCCGGGCCTCGCGGACAACCCCCCGCGCCACCATGAACGCCTTCTCTGCCTGCAGAGAGAACGGCGGGAGTCTCTGTCCCTTCTCTCCGCGCCCCCACAGGCTCAGCTCTGTTCCCACCAGACTGGCGGAGAAAGGCAAGTGGGGTGTCAGGGTAGAGGGTGGCAAGACCGTTCCTCAGAAGCATGGTCCTGGCTCACCCAGCCATCCTCCTCCAAGGGCAGCTCTGGGCTGAATCACCGTCTGCGTCACCGGATTTGTCCAGTCAAGTGGAAATAACATGCCCCTGAGAAGCTTGAAAACAGCTAAGAATGCACCAACCCAGCCAGCTCTGGGCTGACGCCAAGCACAGAAAGAAAACCTACGTTAAGATGTTCTGTGTGTCACCTTATTTACACCTTACAACAGCACCATTGTCACGGCCCCCATTTGACCCGCCCAGAAACCCCAGCTCAGCCAAGGTCATGACTTCGAAACCTCCCGCTGAAGCCCAGCTCCCCTCACCTTCCCCTCGCTGTGCTGGTCGGCACTGAGGCGGGAGCGGGAACGGAGATTCCGCTGCCACAGAGGGTGTTTCCCAGGGCCGCCACCTTCACAAGGGATGTTTTAATCCCACTTGGGGCTTCGAGAACATGGGCCTGAGAACCCCCCAGGCCACTCTCCCCACCAGCCCCCAAACGGCCAATGCAGGAAGTATGTGCCAGCCAGACGGAACGGATGCTAATGGCCAGGGGCGCCTCGGTACACGGCAACCTGTTTTCAGGGTAGGTGGATTGGGGGGCACATGCAGAGATCTTAGGGTCGAAACCAGGCTGGCACGTGAGAAGCAGTCAAATCCCTCTGCTAGTGGTGCTTGTTCAGGCATAGGCTAGTCTGGATGTGCTGGGGACTTGTTTGGCAGCAGCCCCCA
>PVKM010047822.1:0-11344 GCA_004027735.1 Carollia perspicillata
TCAAGGGCTTCGAAACCATCACTAGAAATGTAAGAGTTATAGACTAGATTTATAGTAAACACATTCTTGCCATACATAATAAAACTAATTGTAAAATGCAGTGTAATGAATAGAGTAATGGTCATTGCCTTCATTTTTAGGAGAACTCAATAGACAGAAAGAGTATCTTCAGTTTATGAAATTAGCTTGATTTGTGCAGGATGATAAACTGGGGAGAGTAAGCTGGCCAGTCGTTTAAAGAAACCACAGCAAGGAAAACAAAATCTTTTTCTTAGTGTGTTGCCCCTGTCTTATCTTCATGAAAACACTGAGGAGAGAGCCACTATGAAGAGAGGGGAAACTGCACTATTGAAAACAGTAAAAGAGGTTACTTTTTAACAAAGGAGTAAAACAATACAAGGTATAGTGGGTACAAAGAACAGAAGCATGTTTCACCTTCTCTACTGACAGAGAAGAACTTTTGACACTGTGAGATATTAACCAAGTATTTTTTGTTTGTTGGTGCTGGCAGTGAATCCGCTTTGTTAATACCATGCTGTTTGGGGTCTTTGTTTTGCCTAGACTAACAGGATTTCAGCAGAAGCGCTAACACCCTAGCTTCAGAGACCATGTGCCCTTTGGCTGCAGAGTACCTCAAATAGTAAGGCCAAAAGGCTTCTCCAGGGTCACCTCAGTGAGGCAAACTGTTGCATTGACAAAACCTGCCTAAGGAACGAACTCCTTCTCATTTGCAATTTGCAAAGCACACATTCCCTCTGGAATAAACTTTTTTTCCTTTAATTTCTGTTCACAGTTGACCTCCCCTTTTTTGTTTAACCAAACCCATTAATCAAACATATCCCAGAGGTGGCTAATGATCTTTCAGAATTCTAATAGAAGCAGGGAGTCAAGGACAGTAAGAATTGATCCACATCACCCACCTGATTAGGTTTACAATGCTGGCAGTGCTTCTCTCATCTTTTAAGACTAATAGCCTCTCTGGTTAGCAGAGGTCTGCTGTTTTAACAATAAGGATTTGTATGTGCCTGTCTACAGGGTCAATAAAATTAGCTCTGCATTTCCTAGAGAATAGTATGGAGCAAATCTTTTGTGAATAGTTTATCATCAAATTTTCCTTTCTGATATTGAAAAGGCTCATACACATCAAGCTATACAACATATTTATATCATTGTGAAAAAAAATTTTCTGCAAGACCTCAATTAATAAAAATGCATGCCCCTATGCTATGTTAAATTTATTTTTAGATGGAAATTATTAGCTAAATCCCAAGAAAAAATAACACAAATATAAATGATTAGAGAATGCATGAACTGCTCTGATGAACCACTGGCCTTACTTCAAGCTCCACAGCTGTGTATTTCAAGCCTTAGAATCTAGCTCTTCAACAGACACAAAAGGGATGAATGTATGAGAGTACAGAGGGATCATTTTTTCTACACAGACTTTATTAAAGCCTTATTTGTAGACTGTAGTCTACATATAATTCCATTATTAGTTAAATGGGAGAGGAAGGGAGGGAGGGAGGGAGAAAGAGAGAGACGGACAGAGAGAGAATGAATGAGCATGCTCTGGGAGGGAAAAAAAGGTTCATGGTCCTACAAGAATAGGCCACTTGGGTTTCTGCCCAATACGGGAAATTCATTTTCTGTTTAAACCTAATCAAAGGGTAATTATAGGGAATAATCATACATTCTTTGCGGTTGGAACAAATTCCTTTAGAAAGAGTCCAGCTCACTGGAGAATAAATTCTGAAAAACTTGCTGCAGGGACAAGTTGATCTCAGACGGGTGCCAGTTTTCTAGTAGAAGAGAGAAGTTACCGTGCAGAGTGAAACAGCAGAGGCAGGAGAATGGGGCCAGCATGGAGTCTATTTCTGTCCAGGGCTACACCATGCTGTTTTCGGCATAATGTTTACATGGTAATTATAAATTCTAAAAAGACCTTTTGTCAATATGTAAGTCATAGGCTTTTCCCTTTCCTACATTTCTATATTATTATTAAAATGTTAGATCACTTCTTAGGCTTCCTTTCCAAATTCCCTTCCTAGGGCTTCCACAACTTTCCCAGGGCTTCCCAGGGCTTCCTAGAATAAAATCTAAGACTCTTCCTGTGTCTTTAAGGCCTTGTGGAACCTGGCCCTTGCCTGTCTCACTGACATGTCTCATCACCCCTGCTTCTTCGAGTTTTCACTTGTTCTTTTTGATAAGCTTTCCCTCCCCACTACACTTCATACAGTCAGTACCTTCTCGTTCTCCAAGTCTTTGTTTATAGGGGCCATCCATCTTTATTGTGTCCAAACAGGTTCTCCTGCTATGCTTTATCTGTGCCCCTTGGTTCTTTCCTTTAGAGAAATCATCCAACTTTGAAATGATTTCATTTTTTCCTATAATTTTCATTTTTTACCTATATCTATGTCTGCCTCTTATCCTGGAAAATAAGCCTCATATACATAGTGGATTCATCTGCCTTTTAAGTCGATTTCAGAGCCTAGCACAGTGCTTGGCACATGTGAAAGATCGAGGAACACTTGTTGACTAGCACAAGGGCTATATTCGGGCAGCACTGGAGGTGGAATGGTAGCATCGTCAGTAGCTGGAGAGAGAGGGACAATGTTGGCCGTAGAAGGCAAGTCAGTGTATGTAAGTGAGGGCTCTGGGCCCCCAGCCCTTCTAGAGAAGCTCTGCTTTTTTTCATTTTACACATTGGGCTTCCTTATAATAGTTCAAGTAAACAAAGTATTCTGAAGCTTAAAAATGTTTGAAAGCCACTGAAATAGATCAAGGATTCCCTTTTGCATTTAAGATTAAGCCTTCATAACCGCTGTCATTTTATTATAAGTATATCCTTGACTAAGAGAAAAACTGAAAAATGACAATTAAATTTTAGGGCAAATTTTTACATTGGAAGTCTCCTGTGTCATTGTGAAATACTCTATGTTGGCTACTCAATGGCCATTGCAAGTACGTCATTTCTCATGTAGCTGAAAAAGTGAGGTAGCCCTTTTTCCAGATTCCTTTGCAGGTAGGGATGACAATAGACATAGTTCTGTCCAATGGGACTCAAGAGTAGGTTTGCAGGAGGGCTTCTGGGAAAGCTTTTGCTCTCCTGATTTAACTGATGCCAACCCTTCCTCCTGCCTTCGATGTTTTTCTGATGCTCAGAGCCTTGGCTTTCTTGTGCTCCAGTACTATCCTTGTACTTACTCTAGACTTCATGCATGTTAGATAAATGCAACTTTTCTTAGGTCATTGTTCATCAGACCCTCTGCCTCCTGACACAAATTCATATGCACACACACACACACACACTCACTCACACACTCCATCTCTATTTCTGATAAAGAAATTGAAGCCTGGAACAGTTACAAGAATTTCGATTAGCTTACCCCCAACTTTCTTCACCTTTCCTGTTATCTTCTCACAACAAAACCATTGTGGTGAGAGCCCATTATTGGTCAGGCATTCTACATGCATCTGAAGAAGGCTTCCTTATGTTCTCGTTTTTTAAAAAAACAGGTGATGAGACCGAGACTTTAGGGAGATTATGCAATTTTACCAATATTGCTCTGCTGGTAAAAGATAAAGTCAAGGTTAGAAAAGATGAAGTCAAGGTTTGAAGTCAAGGTTGGTCTGACCCCTAAACACATGTATTTTGCATCTAATGTCATATGGCTTATAGATGAGGAGTAAAAACAAATATACTGGTATGAGCTATACCTGCTTTCATTGTTTGCCCTCTCTCTGCCAGAAGCTCTATCTCTACCACATACACACTTAAAAACTTCTACAGGGGAAAAAAATAGTAAGGAATCTTCAGGGGGATAATTACAGAGGGATTAAAGAGTAGGCACATAGCAGGTTGTTAATATTCCAACTAATTCTTTGCTTTTCCATCTAATTCTTCTTTGATTAATCAGAAATAAGGCTTGAAATGTCATAAAAAGACTGGCGTTTCTCCAGTCCAAATCTCTAGCTACGATTTATCCCAACAGTATAGGACCCATGCATTCCAATGACTGCCAGACACCTTCACCAGATTGGCCACTGCTTCCTCAAACTCTCTGTACACCAATTCACATTCTATTTAAGTCCGCTCCTCCACTGAAATTCCCCAAAGGAATAATTAGGATCATAATCATGCTTCTGCTCAAGCTAAAGTCCTCTCTCAACTGCTAAGAATTATCAGTTCAATCAAAGATATCTTTTTAAACTTGATTTTCTTCAATAAAAAAATATTGCCAATTAGTTCAGATCCTTATCATCTCTCACCATCTGGCAAGAGCTGTGAATATCCTCCCTCTCTTTTCTGTATCCATGTTCTGCTCACTCTATTTACCCTTTGCATCCTTATCAATTATTTTTCTAAAATCTCTAAAATTATCATTTCTTAGCTTTAAAAACTATGCTCACTTTGCATCCTTTATAGCTTACATGGCCCATCACATCCTGGCCTTTCCCGGGCTCATAGCCTCAATTCTCTTTCCCTTTACAGCTTATGTTCTAGACTTACCAAACTTCATGCCTTTTCTTGAACCCACCCTCCCCTTTTAATACCTGTGCCTTTGTCATGTTCTCAGCCTGGGAGGTCCTGCATTCTCTTTTCTATATGGAGACCACTTAGAAGTCTTTAATATGAAGTTCAAATTACTCCCCAAACCATTCAGATTCCTTCTAGTATTTTGTTATTATCTCTTGTTATGTATGTTATCCATTCCACTATAAATATGTACATATTTATCCAGTTATCTTGATGTGCCCATCTGCCCCATTAGTCTGATTCTTCTGAAGGTAGTGTCATTGCCTTCTCTGTTATCCATGCTCAGTGACTAGCACAAGACAGGTATTCAATCAAGGTGTGTTGAGTATTGAGTGAGATATTTGGGGTGAAGAATGTCTCAGGAAACACAACACCGGAAAACTTTCTTAAAGGCGTAAAGTGGCCACCATTCTTTCCCTGTATTTTAGTAGCACATTTTGACCACCTATGTTCAAGTTCACCATAAATGGTACCCAGAAAGGCACAGATACTGAGGTTGTGGTCAACAGCTTTGATGAAATCCATTTTGTCTATGAAATGCTTTTACCCAATTTTCTCAAATTCACCCATGGTACTTCCTATTGTTTGTTGTTTTTTCTTTCATGCCATAGTTATGCTTTTACAGTTGCGAAGAGTAACTCTGTGCTTGCTCGCTGTCACTGAGTTTCCTGAAGGGGATGATTTGGAAACAAAGAGATGAGAATGCCCTGGCTCTGAGGTCACACTGGGAGCACCCCTGAAAGAACAGACAGAGCCTGCTTCTCAAGAAACTGGGAGGGAAGATTAATGCATGAGGTCTACAGTGAAAATGTTGTTTTAAGTTTAAAAGATCTCAACAGCTACAGCTAATCACTCACATGGGTACTCAAGCTTTTAAGGACTCACAAATCCGAAGATGTGGAAAAGATTCTACGTCCTTAAGCTAGAGTGGAGGGAAAATAAGGAAAGTAAATCTTCACCAGAAAATCCCAGGAACTATTTGTTTGGACAATTGTTATTTTCAAAGGTTAAAGTATATGCAGCTGATATTTAATCATATTTTAATTTTGTTACCTCTAAATTTAAACACCTCTAGATGCTATCATGCAATAAAGGAGTTTCCAGTTTCAAAGGGCCTAGAGATAAATATTTTACTCAGGACGTAATTTTTCTTTATGTATCTTTGGCAAATATCCCTTATATGTCTTCTTAAATTCTTCTAAAACTATGGGGTTTGTTCCATTAGCCTATCCAAGTCTATTTCCTTGTTGGATAGCTTTAATTAGCATTTAATTTTTATCTTATTGACTTATTTTTTAAATTAAGTTTCTTGGGGTGACATTGGTTCATAAGATTATATAGGGTTCAAGTACATGATTGTACAATACATCATCTGTGTGTTACATTGTGTGCCTACCACCCGAAGTCAAATGTCCTTCAGTCATTGAATATTTGACTCCCCCTTTATCTTTTACTGCCCTCCCTCCCCCTCCCCTCTGGTAACTACCATACTGCTGACTGTGTCTGTGAGTTTTCATTTTTTTTTCTTGTATGTTTATTAAATAAATGTTCCTCTTTGGTACTTCCACATCTTTTTTTCTAATTCACTTTGTTACATATGTGCATATATGATATATATACTTTTTAATGTAAATATATATTTAAGCAACTTAGAGCTAGTCTGCTTTTTTCCTATAGCCCTTAGACTTTTGAAAGAAACTTATCCTATCTCCCACTAATCTTTTCTTCTCTAGTTTACACACCTTTCATCCCAAAGCAGCATGAAGAATGATAAAAATCACATGTTAATTTTTCCTGACATGGCATTATGTTTACTAATGCACCACTCAGCAGGGCCAGCATTTTGCTTTTATTTATAGGACTAATGAAGCGCTTATCCTGACCATCTACAATGTCTGCTTATTCCTTCAAAGAATGGCATACATTTAAAATTTTCAGTTAGCAGGAGATGCTTTCTGTACCTGTAGAGCAGAGAAAAACTAGCTGATGCAAAATAGTGGAAGCTTACCTCTTCCCTTCATCCAAGTTCCTGGTGTGTTCTAACAGGCAATCTAAATCACGCTGCACACTAATTAGAAAGATGTGAATAATGAGTAATGCCACCAAGATTAACATATTCTGTACGGAACCAAGCATTGATATTTAAAAATCAGATAAATGGTAAAAATGATGCTTTCACAGTAAAATGACAAAGAAAGAAAGGTTCAATATGAGCAGTGTACAGGAAGGCAAAAAAAATCCTCTAAATATCATTGTTTTGTGTTTCAATATTTTAACTTAATTAATTATAATTTGATTAATTCCTAAAGTGAAGTTTCCCTCCTGTTATTTCTTTTTCCCCCACTACAAATTTTTTACTGTAGTAAGACCATTTATCATGAGATCAATTCTTTCAGCAAAATTTTAAGTGTACAGTATTGTTCAGTACAGACACATTGATTATAATGTAATTCCTAAAGGAAAGTTTCCCTCCTGTTATTTCTGAAAGTGTTATTGTTGTTATTTATTTATTTATTTATTTATTTATTTATTTATTTATTACGTATTTTTCAGAGCTCTTAGCAATGGCCAATATTATCCAAAAGAAATGATTGATTTAAAAAGTGGATATTATTGCTTTGGGCAAACGTACTCTGTCAACAGCCTTAGTACACAAAGTCTAGCAGGTACATGGATAGTTTTGGGGGGAAAATATCCAGGTCTTCTAATTCTACACGCACTTATTACCTAAAGCGAGTCTGTTCAGGAATGTCCTGCAGTGGCAGGTTGTTCTCTTTTCACAGGCGCGCTTGTGCTTTTCAAAAAAAAGGTATGCCTCTTCACCCGGCCCAACCTTACTGTGGTACATTGCCTTGGAATTGGAAAGAACCTAATGTGCATCAGGAAGTATACTGAACAGTTTGCAATAATGATGAAATGAGTGGCGTTAATTATTTGATAACATTTTTTGTTGCAGATGATAGGGTAAATAATCACGCTTAAAAGCAAAAATATTCTACAAGGATACTGAAATGCAAGTATAATGTAAGTACAAGGAGAAGAAGAAGTATTGTAGAAGTTCTGACTGGCTAAAAAAAATTGCTCATGTGTTTATATTTTAAACTGATGGCTGGTATTGAATTGCATTATTTAAAACTATTTAAATCCATTATGAAACTATAGATATAAACTTAGAAATATTTGTAGAGCACACAAATGCTGAGAGGTGCAGAAGGGAGAATGTTTTCATCTTAATCATTCACTTCTGTTGCTCTTACCCTCGGAAGGCCGAACTTGCAATGACCTGGGCACACTGGTCTTCTGGCTATTCACAGACATAATCAAAAGCCTGACGTGCACTGATTCTGATGCTAATGGCATGTTTCTAATGGTAGTTATCTTGCAGATTCTCATTACGTTTTGCTGTTGTATGGGCCACTTGGCATTTGGAAACAAGAAATAATTATTAGGTCACTTGTCTCAAACTGCTAAAGAAAAAAGACTGCCTCTCTTAGTCGATTTTCTAAGGGAAAAAGGACCACAGTCAATATGTACAGACCACACACTTTAGGACTTTGCTGTGTTTTCGGATCCTTCCATCTAGCCAAGGCAGATGGTCTGATTCTTAAAAAAATAAAAATAAATATAAATATAAAAGCTTTCTGTTGTTGTTGCTGTTAAATTATATGTGGTAGAGCCAGAGATAATTTTCTGTGGAATTAGGTCAGGGAATTTGCCTCATGTTCCAAAATACCAGAGGTAGTGATGTAATGAATGATTCAATTATTTGACAATAGAAAAAAAATGCTAGGGAGAGAGAACATCTGAAGCAGCAAAATTTTCTCCAACGTTTACAATTGAAATCTGACCAAAATATGCCACCTTAAAAAAAATAAAGGCGGTGGCATTCTAACTAGGACTCTGTTTGCCTGGGGCTTTTCTAAGTTTTATGGAGAAAGTGACATAGAACATTAAAGAGTAGTCAGATGCTTTTCATGTGACTTGATTAACATCTCTACAGTAAACCAAGCTTATTGATGTTGCTGGTGTTTTCTGAATATATGCTGGAAGTTTTCAGAACTCTGTCCTAGTGCTGCATTGATGACAAATTAAACCTGACTGATTGTGGGTGTTTCCTCATTTCGAGCTCTCTAAGGATATGGAATGCTAGTCACTGGTCTATCTATTTAGACTATCAGATTTTACCTGATTAGAATTTCACATCCTAGAAAACTTGAACTCTTGCACTGATTATAATTGTTACATAGTTTTCCCCAAAGCAAAAAAAAAAAAAAAAGTAGGCTCCTTTTTACATCTGGGAAAGCACAAATAACTGTTATTTAATGGCACAAAAGATACTGAGCCTGAAGTGTTTCCTAGTATATTTCTGGAGAGGTTAGTAAGAAACAAGACAAATAACTATGTTAACTCGAGATAAAGATTTTAATTAGTGAGAGTATCATATCACAGGCCTCTGTATAGTAACTTGATATAACGTAATTTGTAATGTCACATGAAAAGTAATCATGTTACAATAAAGACAGTGGTATAGGGGTGTGTGGAGAACAGAGGCAGTGTCACGCCCAGCTGATGTCCCCGGGTAGTGAGTTCATCAGTTTTGTGGCTCTAGTCCATGAGAATGCATGCTAATATGGTAATACCCGAGGACACTGATTACGTCTGGCAATATTTGGGTAGGGAATATCCCCACATATATTGGTAAATATTAGGATTTACTTATTTAATTTTTAGAGATTTTTATGTAAGGTTAAAAAAGGATAATTTTACAAACTATAATCTCCCCAAAGCTGTATTTCACTTTTATGAAAGAGCCATTTCAGTGTTAAATTCCCTGATTTACTGATAAATATAAAAATTTCTACTCTATAGAATTATTCAAATTTTAAAATTCTACATATGTTTGAATAATGATGTATTCTATATATGTTAACTTGCTTTAAAAAAATTTACACACACATGCAAACAATATGTGTGTGTGTATATATATACATATATATGTGTGTGTGTGTGTGTATGTAGAATTGGCATTTTTGTGGAATGTAAAATAATTTACTGTTAAAAATTACTCATTATTAAAGACACTTATAAATATTTTTGTGTCACTTTCCTTTTGTTTACTCTATTAGTAAACCTAAATATACTCTAAACATAACAGTGTGTAATATTTTTCTCATCAACAATGCTCTCCTTCCATTGGTCTGGATTAGAAGAATGTACATGCGGGAATCACATAGGTGAGATTCTCCTTGTGGCCTCTCTTGAGAATGGATTGGTTTTGTGACTCCTACTCCGACACCTAAGCCAGTGGTGTGAGGGTAGGATACTCAAGGGGTGCAGGTGGAAGAAGTACGTAGGAATGGTTCAAATCTCCTAAAACGCTCATTTAAAATGTATTAAAGCAGATGTTTCCATCATCAGTCCAAGATATTTTAAAGTACTTTTCTTGGAATTTTTTTCTTCTTGGCCATAATCCACAAATAGTCCAAAAAGAATATTTCTCCAGAGGCATCAACTATGTAGGCACACTTTAATTTATACCATAACTAAGCTGGATTTATATCTAATTTTTAAAATTTGCATAATAGTAAATCATAATATGAGATTGTTTTGAAAGTTAATCATGTTTTGAGATCCTTCGTTAAGCAAAAATTATTCTTTAATAGGTAAGATATACTGAGTATAAAGTGGAGAGGACATACAATTATAATCTATAAAATTCTGAAGCACATATAGCTAATATTCACTTAATAGTATTAAAATATAACCATGATTTAACAGTTTACACATGAAAACCTATTTCTGAGCAAAAGGAAAGGAACACAATGTTGAGTTTTCCAGGCCCTAAGGAAGTACTATAAAGCGATAAATACAAAATATGCATATTTCATAAAGGCTCCAAGTTTTTTCCTGGAGGAAAATCATGTATTCTAGCAAACACCCTTTGGTGCCACAGTGGAGAGGATGTTTGCCTAATCCAGAGTGGTGCTTATTCAGCTTCTCTAATGATATGTATCCCAAAGGCAGTGTAGTCAAGCCAAGAATGCTTAGTTTTGATCAAAAATGTAAATATCCACCAAGAGTCTCACGCTACATAAGTTAGGTATATGAGGTTTATCCAGAAGGTATCCAGTCATGTAATATGAAAAATAGAGACATTTGTTGAATAAAATGCAAGATATAAGAAACATTGTACATAGGACATTGACAATCTCAGTCCCCTTTGAAGTAGGTACCTTGGGACCTCACACAGTTCTCCCAGTTTCCATCAGCTGACCTGTTGTATTTTACTGAATCTCACCAACAATCTGAAATCTATTCCCTTTCAAAGGTGATTTTAGATTCGGGAAAAGCCAGTAGTCACAGGATGCCAGATCTGGGCTATACAGGGGCTGAGTCATCTGAGTGATTGGCTATTTTGCAAAAACCTCTGCAGGAGATGTGATGCATGGGCACATTGTCGTGATGAAGCTGCCAATCACCAGTTGCCCATAACTGTGTCGTTCTGAATCATTTAAATAGCTTCCATGAAGGAATGTTTAAGCTTAACGCAAAATCTCATGGAGATTCATTGCTCTACTTGCTTGGTCATTTGAATGAGATGGCTGCACAGTACACACGTTCGCTCAGTGGCGTCTCCTGTCCCCACTGACTAGTACAGTGAAGTTGTCATTGTTCACACAAGTGTACTCCAGTCCACTCTTCTTGGCTGTCAAGTTACATGGATATCGAGCTCACCATTCTCATTATATTAATAATGGCTGGACTTTTTCTGGACAGACCTTTTATTATGTAATACCTGCAGTGAAT